>JAJOZX010000674.1:1075000-1270000 GCA_023014485.1 Bathynomus jamesi
ACATATATACTTTATTAAATACAAATTTTATAATACACACACACATTTTATATATATATATATATATATATATATATACAGCGCCTGGGTGGTGTAGTGGTTAATGTCGCTGATTACGAATCCATCGGTCCCGGGATCGAAACCCGGTGACGGCAGGCGGCGCACAGCAAACCCAGCTGTTCAGCTTTCCACACAAAAAAAAAATGGTTGGTAGATAAATGGGTACCCTTGGTAGACTTGTCATTAAGACGCTGGGCTGCCGCCTTCGTCAGAATTAACAATTAACAATTCGGGCGGAAGCTATATTATATATATATATATATACATAAAGGGTGAACTAAAAGTCGTGCCTCATGTGGCATACTTAACCCTTAATCCCTACCCATTATAAGTTACGCTAGCACTACCCGGTGTACTGGGGTACACCAGTACCCCTGGTAAGTTTTAAGGGTTAATTCAATAAATGTTGCAAATTATATGAACTACTGCGAATATTGCACGCATAACATTTTCATAGCGACGTTGGCACACTCCTTTCGAAAGTTTACTTTTATTTTGTAATGTCTTCGTGTCTGTGATTTATAAATCACAACCACGCATTGATTAATCAAAAATGAACATTCGAAAATTTAAGTGTGTGCCAACGTCTCTATTAAAACGTTATACAATACCTTTGGTTAGCTTCCGCCCGAATTGTTCATTCTGACGAAGGTCAAGCTTTTCACTCCACTTTAGACCTACAGTTTAACGTGGAATCCGAACCACGCCCCATCAGCAGCCCAGCGCCTTAACCACTAGGCCACCTAGGGTACCCATTTATCTACCACCACTTTTATTGTGGTAAATTTATGTAATTTATGTAAAAGAACGACAAATGCTAACAGGTTCACGAACGGCCTGTAATTTGGACAATTTACCGAATTTACGGATATTTAATATGGGAATTCCACCCATATTCCATACAACTTTTCCTTCAACCTATACACAGTGGAGCGTCAAACTTTATGAAATGCGAACAAAACCTGTTTTTAATTATCGCCATATTCATCGTTTGTACGTAAAAGTACCGTATTCAAAGCCGTTATGGTGGGTATCATTGCATCATACCAATTTGGGGTATTTCATAGGTTTTCAATGTTGCACGTTCTGTTAATGTTCATGGGTGTGAATAATAATACTCCAAAGACTAATCCGTCAGACAGACAGGGGCGGCGAAACTAAAGCTCCCCACCCCCTCCCACTCCTTCCGTCCGCTGTGTGGGGTTCATACAGCCGAATTTAATAATTTCACAGAAACAAAAGTTACGCAAAAAGTTTAAAAAAACTTACATTGATGGCGGCCGGATAATCGCATCTGCCTTTTTGGTCGCTCATACCCGGCTCGGGTTCCCTGAGAAAGGGGCAAAGCGGGGGTTGTGCCCCCCCATAGTTGGCGTGGAGGACGTCTATGGTGGTGTTCATGGGGCACTGAAGGGGGAGCACAGCCCCCTGACAAGCGTGGCGCTGGAAAGTCTTCAGAGTTCCTGCCAATAACGCTGTAATGAGACAGTGTACAAAAGACTTAAAAAGGGTTACCCTCCACCGGAAGCGTGTGTATATATATATTATATAAACGCATGAATAACTACAAGGGAGAAATAAAAAATAAATGGTTAGTGATCACAACTAATGAATGAAATGGTACTTTTCCGTTATACCCCCGCAAATGCCAATCGCCCTTGACGATTGGTTAAGTTTAGTCGTGATATTTTCGTTAAAACTAGCGAAAATATTACAACTTAACCTAACCAACCGTCAAATATATATATATATATATATATATAATATATATATATATATAATATAAAAAACTAAAATATCACGACTGAACCTAACTAATCATCGAGAGCGATTGACATTGGGGGCTTATTAAAATTGCGGGAGGGGGGGTATAATGGAAAAGTACCAATGAAATGAATAACATAAGATGAATGTAGTAACATGAATGATGAAAGTGAAAGAAAATGAAACCAAAATCTAAACCTACAAAACCAAAGAAAGGAACAAAAAAAGACAAATTAATTTTACGTTCACCAAATTTGTAAAGAGATTCAAGGAATTCACGAATGGGCAAGTTCCCTTTCGCGATCATTGTGACGTCAAAATGGACGAACACGTACGTTAAATTCGAATTCTGAGAAACTACAAGGCGAGAATGAGAAATTAGAAGGAAAGAAAGAGAAAATGAGTGTAAAGAAGAGACTCGGGGAGGAGGGGGGAGAGTGGAAACAGGCGATAAAAAGTCACAAAAGGGAAGAGGAAGGTGTTAGAATTTGCACAAATTTAGTGCGTGCAACAACTTCTTTTTTTTTTTTTACTCGTCTTTGGCCCTTACTAATTCCCCCCCCCCCCCCTAAAAAGATTTATCGCGCGCTTTCCCATGTCTCGTAATTATTACGAATAATAAATCCTGATGCAAAAAACATTCAATAAAACCGCTATTCCTAACGAGAGAACCATTTCAACCCAAAAATTGTTGAAATAGGCTTCAGACGGACTCTGAGGGCAAAATACACGCAGAAGTCATATTTATAATTACAGCCTCGGCTGTATGGCAAGTTTATATATATATATATATATATCGGAAGATCCCGGGTTCGATTCCCGGGTGGTTACCTCATTTTTTCATTTGTTTCGTTCTCTCTCTCTCGTCTTGCGCGGAATATCTCCTATACAAGCGTCGTTCTTTACGTTATTTATACTGCGTGTTCTTTGCAGTTGAATGTATATATATATATATATATATATATATATATATATATATATATATATAACCACCAGAATACCAAATATCCCTATAGTCAATAGTCAATGTACGCTATTTACCGTGTCCGGTCGATTACCAAAGTCATGACACACTAACTACACCTACCTTCAGCCTCGTGTATCGCGACTATGGTAACCGATGGTACATATACTGCATATATTGCCCGTTCCTGCAAGCTATTATTAACGATTAAAAGAGACAAGGTATCCTATAAATTACTCCATCGTACTTTATATAAACACGAAAAAGTCTCGCGCAGTGAACTTAATTTCATGAAACCAAATTCATGACCGAAACCTCGTGTAAAACTAATTAACGCCTGTAAATATAAACCACGAACTGTATACGCACGAAAAGGTTCGAAACTACAAACAAAAACGTATTCTATGTAAACAAAACTAAATTATGAACGTACGAATCGCAGTTCACCAACAAATTCCCTCTCGAAAACATCAACAAATTTGGTAAATTGATCGAAGAAAAGAGAAATTTAGTTCAATAATTTGGAGCGAAACACGTTTTGGACACGAAATTTTTAATTACTCCAAGATCGGAGACGCTTTTCGCCTTCGCGCTCTGCCTGCCACTAACTTCTCAAATATAAGGCAAATGTTTTGTAATTATGAGGAGTGTTCTTTTGCTTTTCAAACTTCCTGTTTTCTTTTAGAATTTCCCCTTACCAAAACGGTAAACGTTAACAAAGGATGGACACATTAAACCGTTTGCAATATATATATATATATATATGCTGCAAACCCACAAGGAAAAAGAAAAACGATTCCAAGGACTTTCGTGGGTTTGCAGCATTTATTCATTTCACGTGTTTTGTGAAATTCATCCCATATATATATATATAATATATATATATATATATAATTTTAAATGGAATAACCGCATTTAAATAAAATGGGAAAAAGCAATAAAGTGCGACTCGAACCCGCGTTGCATGATTTCAGAATCAACTTTCCTACCGTTCGCGCAATCCAAAACCCCTTAAAAAAACGTTAATTCAAGCGAGGTAAATATTTACGCTGTTTGACCATGCGCCATTCAACTCCCTCGCCTGGTTAGCCAAATGGTTTAGATGCTAAGCTGGTAATCGAGAGGTCGTTGGATCGAATCCTGACTCGGACTTTGTGATTTGAGACTTCCTCGGTGGGTCGTGATTCTGATTCCACGACGCTGAGCTGAATGTCGGAGGCAGGGTGACAAACCTGATCTTTGTCAGAATGAACAATTCGAGCGGAAGCGAAAAACCAAGGTTAACCACGATAATATATATATATATATATATATATATCCTTTGATACGATACGATACTGCTGAATGAATAACAAAGGTTTTGTATATTGGATTTGACTTTTGAATAAAACAAAATTGAGCTCATCAGGCTCTGTGTAAATGTATTAGAATGGGCAAAGCCGTTCACCGAGCAAATAATTCGAAATAAAAAATGTGTTCTCCGTCAATGACACGGACGAGAAAGATCGATTCACAATCATGAGACAAAGATCTCATGAAAAAAGGAAATATCTATTTAACATTTGATATAAGAATAATAGACTGAACAGAACGACCCCCCCTTCAACCGTTGTACGTCTCAATAAAGGAAATGTAAGGTTCGTTACTACGCACGTTTATGTAGACGAGTCTCGCTGAGCGTATAATATAGCAGTTATGTACGCGTTGGCGTTGCGTACATAAAACACGCACACGCGGATGAATTCTTTGGGGTAATAAAAGCATTTTATTCCGCGAATACAAAAAAAGGTTTCCTTTTCCATTATGGGTGTGGAAGTCTATGGTTTTAATGTTTTGTGTTTATCGTATAGACATATGGAAGGGATTAGCGTAAATAGATCCACAGAGAACCGTGTTTACGATCATGATTACTTACAATGTAAAAAAAAAAAGCTGTAGACGTTTTTATTTACTAAAATAAGCCCCCTTCATTTTCAAATGTTAGTACCCCATTTACATAAATACACTGTAATTATCGCGTGTAATGGAGTATGTGATTATATTTGGTGTAAAAGCCGCTTTAACACCGAACAATAGCGAATCCCTTATTTACAGCCACAACGGCTAATGAATGCGTGGGCGCAGTGCTTAAGAGTCAAATAAGAATTGTAATTTGGAAATAGCTTCAGTCATGCGGGGTTTAAATTTGTAAAAGAATTTAGGAAATGTTGGTTCTTTATTTCTTTCCACTTCATGATCAAAATAAAATGGAAGGGAATGGCCTCCTCCCGAAACATTATTCGTACACACGCAATACCCACACTTTTGATAATATAACTTAACGCGGGAACGTAGCCGCGAACGACAATGAACAGACTACCTATTCGGTAACTGGATAAGCGGATTATCGTTTCTTCAACAGGGAACGAACTCGGGATGAAAACCTTATTGGTACGTTCAATTGGAGTATACGTTTGCCGATGATACCGCGATCTGCTTAGACCCTAAATAGGTGTATGAGCGGAACCATACTTCGTACAAACGATATAAAATATTTTTATTAAACTGTTAAAATTTGCGTCTTCAATATTACTATATTTTATTGGGTTTTCAATTCGACAATTAACGCGTCAAAAGAAACCTGAACCTCCGTTTTACGAGCCTAAACGAGAGAAAAAGTGGACCGCTAATTGCGAAATCCTTAGTCGAGCAGGGTATCGTCTACCGTCTACCGTAGGGGGTGTGGCATTCCGTGGAACTGAGGTAATACGAGGAGAAAATCTCGCAAGATTCTCTCGTTACGGCAAATAGAGAAGAACGTCACCGGACACCGCGAAGATCGAGTCTCTCCTCATCGAAGGCGTGTTTTACGCATTACATTATACAGTGAGTCCATTAAGGAAATGGTCCCCGTGTAGCTCTATGACCGTGAAGTAAACATATCAAATTAAGACATCGTATCATATCCACTGCGGACCTTCCCACCCAAGGCAACATCCCCTAAGTAGAAATACGCGTTTCAGGGAAACCAGTGAAACACCATCCCCTTAGTGTGTGTGTGTGTGTGTTGTGCAACGCAGTACGTACACTAATGTACATACACACGTTAGATAGGCCTACAGGAGGAACAGCAGCGGCAAAAGAAAATATTTTGATAATTTAAATACAGTAGCCTAAAAAAAGCAAGAGAAGAACAATTTCATATGTATATCTCGTTCGGTATAGCTCAGAGTTTAGACTTTAGACGAAGTAACTCCACATGTCTTTACACGAGCTAAAATTGGAATAAAGTTTGTTTACGCTGTAATTTGATTAAAAATCAACTACAGATCCCGGGCCGCGTTCGAGAGAAACCTTTAAAAATAACTTAAGACATGCTAACAGCAAAGGCTGACGGCTGACGCATAATTGGGGATCAAATTAAAACACGCTTCGCTCTTCGGTTAAATATCTAAACGGAGCAACTTTTCAATTATCTGGGACCAGTGTCAAAGACGGTATTAAAACTGGTGTGGAAACGTCTACGCTTTTTGACACTAGTTGAGCAAATAAATATATTTAAGGAGTTACAAACGCCTTTCTTTAACTTCAACTGACCATCAAAATTTTGTTCCTTTCTCGCGATTAAGTATTCCTTGGCGAATCCTTTGAAAGTATTTAAGGAATGGGTCGAGGGAAGTCTTCGGGTATGGTTCCTTCCGGGCGAGCTTTGTTTATGGCGAAACCCTTTCATAAAGCCAAATAACGACTGCCACGTGTCCAAAAATAAACACACGCACTCGACAAATAGTTTGTTTATACAACGAATGACGTCATCACCCATAATTTAATTACAACTACACTTAGGCCTATACACCCTTACACACAAATATATATGGTATAATATCAACGTATAAGACTCGTTCATATAATATATAAAACAGGAAAGCTGACTTTAAAAACTAACTAATAAAAATTTTTGAAGTTACGTGTAAACTAACATGAAAAATATTTAAATTTGTTGGAGCACGAAAATGTGTTTAGACTAATTAAGTAACAGGAAAACTAGGGGAAGATGAGCTTTCAGAATTCTTTGAATTGTACCCCCGATTTCCTTCATTAAACTGTAACAACGTACAGTAACGTACATGTGATAACTTGGTTTCTTTTTAAAAGGTTTATGAACGAACGTTTGTATAATTTTTTTATATGCTGTAGGTCTCCCCCTGATTATGCCTATATAGCTATATTGCTTTAAAATCTAAACCTGATTATCTAAAAAGAAATCTTATTTAAGCCTACTACAATGATATCTTTTGTGGCCTACAGAACAAATCAAGAGCCATATTTTGGAGCAAGTGTAGTTTACGTTCCCCTACATTATCCAAGTGTAGTTTATGTTCCCCTACATTATTCTAGTGTAGTTTGCGTTCCCCAACTTTGTCCGCGTATACCTAATCAAACAAAACGTTAAAACTAACAAAAATATTACGACTTAACCTAACCAATTGTCATATATATATATATATATATATATATATCACCTGAAGATCAGGGCCCCCAGCCTTCTTTAGTTAGCCTTATAAGCTTAACTAACGAAGGCTGGGGGCCCTGATCTTCAGGTGATCACACACACACACACACACACATATATTATATATATATATATATATTGACGATTGGTTAGGTTAAGTCGCAATATTTTCGTTAGTTTTAACGTTTTATTTGATGGATTCATTTAAAAAATATCTCCTAAAGATCCTGTGTAGTTTACGTTCCCCAACTTTGACCTAGTTTAGTTTGTGTTTCCTTTTGCGTCAGGGGGACGTAAACTACACTTGCTCCCATATTTCATATCTGTATGATGTATTATAACGCCAAAAAATTTTAAACTTGGCGTATAGACGTTACAAACACCCATTCATTAAAATCACATTGGACCTACATAGCTGAGGCAGATTAAGCAAATCAACCGAATACGAAATAGTTTACTTTCGTCATGCTCATCTTTCGAGCGAAAACCTTTTACAACTCAACAGAAATAGTTATGTCTGCATTAACATTCCTACAGTGTAAGCAACCTTATCAAGTATAAATGTTCCTTTTACAGTCTATACTCTATAGTTTCGGCGGTACTTTTCTGTTATCCCGAAAAAAAATAGGAAAAATAGGATCACCTGAAGATCGGGGCACCCAGCCTTCTTTAATTAGCCTTATAAGGCTAACTAACGAAAATATCACGACTTAACCTAACCAATCGTTAAGGGTGTACAGTTGACCTAACTATTGGTTAGGTTAAGTCGTGATATTTTCGTTAGTTAGCCTTATAAGGCTAACTAACGAAGGCTGGGGGCCCTAATCTTCAGGTGATCCGAAAAATAAAAAGTAGACAGAAGATTATGTAAAAAGACCAGACCGGTCTCTTTTCATGTTAAAAAGACCAGACCGATCTCTTTTCATGTTCTTTGCAAAGAAAAATACTTGTTTGCTTACTCGTGGTCACACTAATGGGAAACCACGCGTAATCAAACATCTCGAAATATTAATGGGGGTTTGTCGTAAACAAATGTTTCGAATCACTAAAATTTTTGGAATATGTCCTTTATTGCGTCACAATTTTGCATTCAATATGGTTTTAAGTTAGAAAATGACACTCGTCACGAAATGGACGTGCCTCATCAGTTGAAACATATACAGTACATGGTAACTTATTACAGACTGATTTGAAAAATGTAAAATTTAGGCATTATTTTGTATTCTTGGACAAATTTTAAATAATGATGTAAGATACAAACTGCGTCCAATTTATTTTGTATAAAATTCAAATAGTTTAATATTATAATCTATTATATTAATTTAATTATTATTTTTTGTAAAGAGAATACAGTATGTTGATTGAACCCCTAACCAACGCAATCTGGGCAGCAGCAGCAGCAGCAGCAGCATCCGTACGTCTGGCGTCCACCTAATCAACATCATCACAAATTGATACTGCCACCATGAAACACGTAAACACCCTCCAAAAGTCGTGGTTTGGGAATGTTTTGGGCACGGAGGAATTTTGGTTTTGTCCAGAAGATACGACCATAAATCCCCGCGTGTATCAAGCGCTTTTCCAAAAAAAAATATTCAGGAAATACGAAATTTGGAGCAAAAAATATAGTACAAATATAGAAATTTATAAGAAAATATATTATTATTTTCATAGATTTTTATAGTTTTTGTTCTTGCTCTACTTAACTTAAAAACTATGATCCTTTTGGGGTCTTTTCCATTTTATGGGAACCACCATTTTTTTAAATAAATATATTGCTCTGAAGCATTTTTTTATGCTGATTCCAAATATATTATTCTTTTGCAGGAGAAATACAAAATAAGAAAGTTATAGTCATTAATATTTTATTATTTATACGATATTTCTTTATTTTCTCATATTGCATAGTTTAAGTTAGGTTAGGTTAGTTAGGTTAGGTTAGGTTAGTTAGGTTAGTTTAGTTAGGTTAGGTTGGTTAGTTTAGTTAGGTTAGGTTAATTGTTTAAAACTTAATTACCTCTCTAAAGTAATTGTTATAATCCACGATTGTTCCATGGGAGATGCCGAATTCCTTTTCGCAAAATTTGATCGTTGTATACTCTTGAGACCAACAATACATTAATGAAATTATAGCTTCACACTATTAGAAATAGGCTATTAGGCCCTAACTGAGCTTACGATGACGTTATCGTACAAATGACGTCATCGTGGCATATCATATAAATAATAAAAATTTATTGACTATAACTTTCTTATTTTTTATTTCTCCCGAAAAAGAATAATATATTTGGAATCAGCATAAAACATGCTGTAAAACCATGTATTTATTTAAAAAAAATGGTGGTTCCCATAAAATGGAAAAGATCCTTATTTTGGTTAAATAAAAATTTTGACAGTAATTAAAAAGACGCATGTACAAACAAATTTAAAATATAAAAAATCGTATAAATATAATAATATATACAAAATTTCTAATCTACATTTGTAATATGAATAAGACCTAACAGCTCTGAAAAAGTTGTTGGTAAAGGTAATTTTTCAACTCTTATCAATCTATGCAAGATTATCAAATCTGACAACATTTTTAGTGGCTTTTATCTCATTGAATGAGCTCTGACTCAGTAATTATATCTTTAGAACATTGTTTTTGTTGGCAAAAAAAAGCCATTTTCCATTATCAATATTACCATGATAAAGCGAGTCTTATTCTTACTAAAATGGACAGTCTTTAAATTTTATTTTTTATCAACGCTTCTTTTATTTAAAAAAAAAATTTCCAGTAATAATTTACTCTTTTTCTATCTTTTGCATCGTGAACAACTTCCGATAACTGATATATTTTCCATTTATCTACAATTACGGCTATATCTTTATCTGGAATGTTTAGGAACTTCTACGCCAAAATTTTCAACAGACCCAAATGATTCACTTTATTTTTTCTTATCAGGATTCAAGAATTTCAAGTACATATACATTTCTTTATGATCCTGGGCTCTAGGGGAAATTTTTTAAGCATATAGTATACAACATTTTCATAAAATGCCTCCAAAATGTTTTGAATAATTTTGGGTTATTCATCTTTCATTTTAATCACTGCCTCTCTGGTTGGCTCACCTAATACAATTTGGTTATCATCAAGCTGATTCTCAAGTGACTCGTGATCCACTTAGTCAACCGACTCCCACGACAATCGGTTTCTACACCCGCTTTTACATATCTAGTCATGACCACGACTGGACGAATCAGTTCACTCAATTTTTGAGAAGCAATAAACTGAAACAGTTAAAAAAATGGGTCCAATAGCGAGAAAACACTTTCCACGAAGCACATTTCTATTAAACGCATCTTTCTTCAGAAGCTTCACAAGTTTAGATTTATCCTTCTGTATGGTCTACCACTTGGCATCAATTCGAAATCTTACTTTACCAATTCTACGAAACACTTAATTTCTTCTATCGACCAATTACTGGTCCGAGTGTCAACAACCATCCTGAATGAACAATTGAACATATCATAGAAAACAATGCCCTTCAATCCGTAAATTGATCTGAATTCTTTTCCATATTTCCCTTCTACCACAAAATAACTTAAAAAGTTAATGAAATGAACTGCAAATTTTTTTTTTCTCAAAATTAAAGTAGACCTTTTAAAAAGATTTTGCGTACGAAATACATCACAAAATCCAATAGCAAGAAGTATGTCGGAACGACATCAATGTCTCTCCTATATTTGTGACCTTGACCCTTTAGTGGAAGAACTTATTCTTGGATTTCTGCTCGCGACACATCATGTTATGATATAGTATATGTGGATGAAATTATCAATTTATGTTGAGCAGCTCAAAAGTTATGATGCTGACCCCCAAAGGCTATATCTGACCTATGACCTCTATTTCTGACCTTGAACTTTAATGTGGGGACCCGAGTCTTGCCTCAAAACACATCGTCTTGTAATGATCCATATATGTAGAAAGTTTTATCAATTTGTGCTCAGTAGTTACAAAATTATGGCGTAGACCTCAATTTGACCTTTGATCTCTATTTATGACCTTGGCCTTTGATGCAAGGACCCGAGAATTGCTCAGACACACCCCGTATTATAATCATTCATACGTGCGTGAAGTCTTATCAACTTACGTTTAGTGGTTCAAAGGTTATGGCGTGGAACCTCAATTTCACTTCTGACTCGTATTTGTAACCTTAACCTTTGATGCAGGAACCCAATTCTTGAAGTTGTTCACGATGCTTCGTCTTGCGATGATCCATATACCGTACGTGTGAAGTTTCATCAATTTATGCCCACCACCAAGTTACTGTAAACCCGGGCACGAAAATGTGGCGAACGGACGGACAAGTGCAGTCCAGTGTAGCCCCTCGAAATGTTTGATCGGCGACATAATTATATATATATATGGTCCAAATTCATTCATATCTTTCACGAGCTGTTTGGTGAAGTAGGGAATAAGACCATCTGAAATTACGCAAGACACTATTGTTCTAGATAAGTAAATTTTGCAGTTATGACAAAGACAGGAAATATAGTTTAAAAGGTATCTTCCATACCCTCACAATACCAATGACTTTGATTTGATTGTTACATTTATGCCCTCAAATTATTCCTAATTTTTACGTCATCACTTTCTACCATACATGTCAGTAAATTACAATTAAGTTTATTGGAGCCACTTCCCATATTAAGTGCATCCTTTGATCCTCTTGAGAAATAGTGCTGGCACTCCTGAACTCTCCCTTGAACGAGAGATTTAGCTGAGGTTTGTATGGTGTGTATTGCAGGTACGTGTATTTTACCATTGAAATGTTGCTTTTATCGCTCAAGTCCATCATTGTCATCGGAAACTTCTCTTTGGTATAGCGTACATTCAGTACCAGGAGGAGATTGTAAACACCAATCGACCGATGAAGTACTCCGGAAGGGGACATCAGGCAAGAGATAGGAAGTGCTGAAACTCCGTTTCTCCTGTCACTATCCTCATTAGCTGATCAATTCCGGGTCTTACCTACCTGTAAGCAGTCCTGCATGCTCTCAAACACATACTTCTCTCACTATTCATCACTACACATACTTCTCTCACTATTCATCACTACACATACTTCTCTCACTATTCATCACTACACATACTTCTCTCACTATTCATCACTACACATACATGCATCTTACATACTACACAATCTTTTCAAAATTAAAAAGAAAAGACAACAAAATGGCATCGACCTCGAGAGCCTCAGAGTCCCCTGAGGAGGGGATCATAAATGTTCCCACTTCTAGCTCCCCCGCTGCCGATACCGGGAACGCAGAACCGGGAAGCGGGGTTGGTTCTGCTACTGCCCATTCGAGATGTTCTGGGCTTCTGCCTGATTCACTTTTCATAAACTTCCGTAATATTCGTGGCATTTCCTCAAATTTTCAATCTTTGAACACCATCTCTCTTCCTCTAAACCTCACCGTCTCTTACTGTACACTGAGCCTCTGTACAGGGGTCTTGTTCGCCCGTGTATGGAGTACGTTTCTCATGTGTGGGGTGGTTCAATACACACAGCTCTACTTGACCGAGTGCTATCAAAGGCTTTTCGTCTCATCAATTCCCCGCCTCTTACTTAGTCTTCAAATCTCTCTCTCTCTCTCTCTCTCTTCAACGCAATGTTGTTTCACTCTCTCTTTACTATCGATATTATAATGGACAGTGCTCTTCTGAACTCTCTAACCGTGTGCCTCCTCCTTTAAGGAGAGTACGCAGTTCCCTACTTTTGATACATTCTTATTTCTTTTCTGTCTAACTCCCTAACGCGATGATTAATCGGTATTTTCAATCTTTCATCTACTCAACCGGTCAATTCTGGAACACTCTTCCTCATTCCATCTTTCCCCCTGTCTACGCCCTCCAATCTTTCAAACGCAGAGTGTCCAGGTATCTCGAAAACTCTGGACCTTGATTTTCTCTCTCTCTTTTTCTTCTTTGAGGGGGGGGGGGTAGCTTTTTGGGGGCATTCGCCCATGGCTCTTCTTTCCCGCATGAAAAAAGATATCAATTTATTTTAAATAACTTTTCTCAAAGTTGCGGACATTTATTTGAAATGAAAGCAAAAATTTTAAAATTAATGCGAGCCAACTTAGCATAAGATCCTTTAACAAACTTGAAAAAAGTTAACGCGTCGCAGTACTTTACTCTCTACTCAAGTTTTATAAGTTACCGATAATTTTTACAGAAATATAGAAAACGAAGTTGTTGTTTTTTTTCCAAAATACAGGAATTATTTAAAAATAGAAGATATATACTATATATCTTCTATTTTTAAATAATTCCTATATTATATAGGAACACTTGACACGTTGGGAAAGTGGATATTCCCAGTTCCAGCAGGATAGTGCACCTTACCACGCGGCTAAAATGTGACACCAGTTTTTAAACCATAAACCCGTGAAGAACGACTCGCTGGATGAACACGTACATTTATAACGTTATAATAAAGCTTACAGAATAAGCAAAAAAAGCAATTTCATCCCTAAACTTAAGCTTAACAACGAAAAAAAAAAATATAATTATTTATAATGAACTTAAATGCAGAAGCGTTTATCTTCAGTTAAAAAGATCGTCCACTCACTCCAAATTACAAATGCTTCAAAAATACGTAACAATTACAACTAATATTAACTTTTCAATCCAAGCCATTTTTCATAAAAGTTTTTACAATAATGACGATGATACGACGATAAACAAAAATCACACCCCACTTTTGCAATGACCTGGTAACTTTCCCGACCTCAATCCTATTGAGAAACTGTGGAAACTTCTGAAGGTGAAAGTCTCTTAGAACGGGGGAAAAAAAAATTGCACGAAGATGTTTGTCCTACTGTGCTATAAAAACGGTCTATCAGTCCGAAATGGCTCTGGAATTGTGCCAAAACCTTATCATATCCATGCCGAACACGATCAAACCAATCACTGTGATGCCAAGGGGGGGCGGGTCCCACTAAATATTTTTAAAATATTAAATCCACAATAAAAATATAATTCATATACATATAATCTCTCTCCTCTCTCTCTCTCTCTCTCTCTCTCTCTCTCTCTCTCTCTCTCTCTCTCTCTCTCTCTCTTAATTAAAATTAGAAGTACTTTATTTAAATCGGATGAGTACTCTCTACGAATTCAACTTCAACAACAGTTGTTAAAAAATAAAGTTGACAAGGAGGTTAATTAGAAACTTAACTGAACATTAAAGAAGTTTACATTCAACAAAAATAAATAGAAATAAAATATTAACGCAGCAAGTGTTCAATGTTTTCTCCATTATTAACAATAAACAACTGTAGCCTCGTGCGCCACTGGGGACGTTTATAGTTGATAAAGTTTATGGACAAAATATTCAGAATGTCAATCAACTTCGAGAATGCATTTTAACAGCATGGAATAAGCTCGATCAAGACACCGTTTCTACAGCAGTTCGCCAGTGGCGCCCAAGGCTACAAATAACCTAACCTACCTTCACAACATATCTTAACCTAAAATAAACAGTATTCAATCATTAAGATAACATAAACTAGCCTAATTCGACTTAAATTAATTTAGCCTAAACTATTTTAACTTCATCCACTTTGTATTCCTTTGTATAACTAGTGATATACCGATTCCAAAATGTAGCCGATGATGCCGATACCGGTGCCGATTCTTTGCCTAGATTTTAAAAAATCAATTCCCTTCAAATATTTTACTAATCTAATGTGAAAACTTTAAATTTTAATATTTTTTACATTTCAAATTCGTTCAAATGCTTTCCTCTTGAGCTCACTCCACAATATTCAGCACCAGAATTTGTACTCATATACCGTAGCTAAAATGATGTTAAAAAGTTTTATTACTCAGTAAAATGCTAAAATAATTTTATTTTAGTTTTATAAATTGAATACCAATATTTAAAGTAATTGGTTTTCCTTATTTTGAAGGTATATTCTTTCTTCAACAAAGTCAACAACAAAATTTCAAGTCCCTGATGGACAATTTGAATGAAAAAAAAATGGATATACAATTTGGGTTTATGAAATTATTAAAATATTTAAAATAAAGTCAACATAATAAGATGGTTTAATATATACATTATAAAGTACAACTTAATATAAAATTATTATTAATATAGAGTAGGAGATTACGATAGTTTATAATATTTAGAGATTAGCTAGTTAGAGAAAATGTAAATTTATGGGTAATTTAACTTATTAAGCTTTGCCTTTTTCGTGAATGTCAAATATTTTTATATAATTACACTTTGAAATGAGTGTTTTATAATGAAAATTTTAAAATTTCATAGAATCGGTGAGAATCGGCTAAATTTGGCTAATGCCCCCAAAATGGCCGATTCTCCCGATGCAGATTAAACCAAAGATTATATATAACAAGATGCGAAACTGACGATATTTTTCATTCTTTAGCGCATTCTCGCACCAAACAAACATTGCATATATTAACACACTCTCCACCTAGCGTATGAAATGAGAACTAAGCTTTACACAAAGGCATACTTGGATGATTTCGAAGTGTATTACCAAATCCATCTAGCGGATGGAGTGAGAACCATATTTTGCACACGGTCATACTCGCATGATTTAGAAATATCAACGAAATTTGATTATCACATTTACCGTACAAAAAACCCCCGTCTACTGTATAGATGCTTAATTATACTAACTTATCCTATATCTGATGAAATATTAAACTACATAATAAAATATTTAAAAAAACTTAGGTTGCTAACGTTTTTTGGTGGTAAGTCAGTTCTGCCAAATACAAGATGAAGATGAAGAAAAGGAAAAAAGCTAACACAAAACTGGGCGGAGTTTCGAATCTTGTTATAAAATTGTCTTTGTTTAACCATCAATGGAGAATGAACAAAAACAAAAATGAATCATATAATAAAACTTTGAGAATAAGACCAAAGGATGAAACCAGTTTTACGCCACATTTTTATATAATTTTTCAGATTTTTTTATGCAGTTCTCTTTCTTTATCTTAAAATATCTGTTTCTGTGTTTTTTTTGTATTCAATTAAGCCTAGTCTTACTTTCCTTCGTCTGAGTCTGACAAAAGCAAGAAAAAAATAGAGAAAAAATATATATCTTATTTCATATTTTGCAGAACGATCTTATACAATATATACGGTGTTACAGTAAGATTGTGAAACTAGTAATTTCATAAAATCCCTGAAAATTTCAGTAATTTCGCGTAATTACTGTTTCATTCGGGAACTTCAGGAAGTTAGGTTAGGTTTTAACTAACCTAAATTTTGTGAAATTCCTAAGTATTTCAGTAACTTCCCGAAGTCTGTCAATGAAATAGTAATTACATGAAATTACTGACAATTTCAAGGATTTCATGAAATTACTAGTTTCACAATCTTACTGTAACATACAGTGTGTCCGTAAAGTCATGGTGGGATTTTAAATAGCTATATTATTGCAACGAAACATGATAATGAGATGAAAAAAAGGCAAATTGAAGAACAACTCTAAAAGAATAACTTTATTTAACGTAGTTCGATATGGGCTCCTCTGGTAGCCCTGCAGACATCTAGGCGGTGATTCAATTCCAGCCACACACGCCCAAGAACATCAGGAGTGACGGATACGATAGCTTCCGTGATTCGCTCGTGCAAGTGATGAATATCCCTAATGGGTACACTGTACACGCTTTGCTTGACGTAACCCCACAAATAAAAGTCCAAAGGTGTCAGGTCCGGAGAGCGTGGAGGCCATGGCTTCCATCCTCCTCTTCCTATCCATCTCTGTGGAAATTTTTCATTAAGGAATTCTCGAACAACGTTGGCATAGTGCGGAGGAGCACCATCTTGCTGAAAGATGACATTATTGTCAATAAATTGGGGTACTGCAAAATGTTCCAACATAGCGAGGTAGTTGTGTGGCGTCACAGTGGGTTCCGCGAAGAAAAATGGGCCAATCACTCGATCTCGTGCTAGAGCACACCACACATTAACTTTCGGGCTATTACGTTCATGTTCAACATAGGCATGTGGACAGCCTAGAGCCCTAGACTAACTACGAGATAAAGGTTAAGCTTAGCCTAGACTAACTACAAGATACAACTTTGAGAGTTGTTCTTAAATTTGGCATTGTTTCATCTCATTATCATGTTTCGTTGCAATAATATAGCTATTTAAAATCCCACCATGACTTTACGGACACACATCACCGCCTAGATGTCTGCAGGGCTACCAGAGGAGCCCATATCGAACTACGTTAAATAAAGTTATTCTTTTAGAGTTGTTCTTCAATTTGCCTTTTTTTCATCTCATTATCATGTTTCGTTGCAATAATATAGCTATTTAAAATCCCACCATGACTTTACGGACACACATCACCGCCTAGATGTCTGCAGGGCTACCAGAGGAGCCCATATCGAACTACGTTAAATAAAGTTATTCTTTTAGAGTTGTTCTTCAATTTGCCTTTTTTTCATCTCATTATCATGTTTCGTTGCAATAATATAGCTATTTAAAATCCCACCATGACTTTACGGACACACTGTATATATGATAACGTCGACCCTGTCCTTATTCCTAGCGCCCTTTGAGGTCTCATCTGGTAGGGTAAAATCCTTTTATTTTACGGTTTGTCAGGCTGATACACGCAGGGTCCCCCTCTCAACCGATCCGAACTATAGATTTGAAGGGCCTTAGATTCCGGGGTTTAGGTCTGGAATTAAACAAGATGTGTCTCTACCGACGGAGGGATTAATTACGGGTTCTTACGTATAATCATATGAGTTTAGGCACGCAAAATCATCATTAAACGGCTTAAAAGGTTCCGTCTCTATCGGAACTAAAGTTAATTTCTACATCACAAAATTTATGAATATCGTGGTGTAGCGAAATTTCGAAATGGTATAGAATTTGGTCCTAAATTTTAAAAAAGTAGCCATTCCAATACGTATCACCAATCGGGCGAGGTCATGGAATTATGCGTATTGGATGAAAATCTCAAACTGTCACGCGTCCGCCTATAAATTCTAAATTACCGAGTATTGAGAAGTAAATTTTGTTAAGCGGGAATGAATAGAGACGTGAAATATATTACTTAAATTTGTATTCTTGGATACAAAAATTGTAAGTGAACAAAAGGGGCAATTTTCCGATACGCCCTTTGCGACTTTTTTTTATGTAAAATAGTAACATTATATAACTATACGCGACTTTCGATGGTCTTACGGGAATAATGCGATATTTTTTTTTAAATGAAAATGTATAGAAAGAAAGTTTGTTGGATTCAGTAAAAATAAAGTGTCTTTTACGAGCAAAATGGTAATTTTCAATACAGTAATGGAAATGAAATGAGTCAGCCGATACGGGATTTACGGCGATTAATGACTGCAAAAACGTGTTTATAATTTCAAGTCGGTGGTAAATTAGTGATTTCTCTTCGCGTTCGTATCATTGCGGAATACACGAACAATTATTATTATTATTAATTCCATTATTATTATTATTATTAGATATTATCAGATGAGAGTTTCAGAAAAGGAAACAAGGTTTTTCCGAATCTCATTTTAAGATTTCGAGAATTCTCATTTTCGGATCGTAAATGAAAGTGGAATGACTTCGAAAAAGAGGTAAGTGGGTTCGTAAGGGAGAGTTAAAAGAGAGGTAAGGGAGGGGAAAAAGCGAGGGGTAATCTCATAATCGGCGATATGAAAATGAAAAACGAAAATTGATTGCAACAGATCCGACAATATTTCTAATAATAATAATAATAATAATATTAATAATAATAATAATAATAATAATACTGAGGCAAAATACCTCTGAAGCCATGCGACTGGAAGCTACGTTAGGTGTTATTTTCCTTAATAAGTATTGCTGGAATAAGAAATGAATAGCAAAGGGTTAACGTCACTTTTATTTCGTAGGTGGTGGTTGGCGGGGAGGGGGGGGGAAGTCTAAGAAATAAACGTAGTTAGGTGTAATGCTGTTTAAAATTAAGCAAATTGTTTGATATATTTTGATTGGTAAGGGTCGTAGCTCTAGTCCATTAAAATTAAGCCTACATTTTAGGAACAAACTAATTTAAAAAAATCTATCTCTGCAAATTACGAATATGGGTAACGGCGATAAGTTTGATTAGTCTATGCCTATGCCCAGTGATGGGCAGTATCTAGATACATGTATCGCCGATACGTATCGATCGATACTTTTGTATCGGTATCGGTATCGCTTTAGCTACTTGACAAAAGTATCGATTTATCGGTATCGCTAAGGTCAATTTTCTTAAATGTATCGAAAAAAATCGATACTTCGATACTTCGATACATTAATAAGAATTTTTAAATATTTAAATAGATGTTATAATATGACACTACTGAGTTATATTTATGAATATACATAAATAATAATATTATTAAATATTTATTTAATGACAGTACTACTCTACAGGTCACGTCACACAGTACGGCGCAACGTTTAAACACGTTTGTACTTGTGTTATTGAGATTAATTAACCATAATATAGAAACATTGTTAGCTGTAGAGAAGAAGCTAGAGCGTTTGAATTCGGAGGCATTGCGTCATTGTCAGCCACTTCTCAATGCAGTCACAGTAGGGTTCACTAAGCGGTTTGAAAAGTTTCTGTGCCTTGATGCGTCGCGTGAGTGTAAAGCAGCAATACTGGCATCGTCTTCAAATCCTCTGTTCAAGTTAAAGTGGATGACAATAAAAGGCAAATTTAATACTAACATTGTCAAAAAGAGGGTTCAAGAAATGTTGGTTAATGCTGTTAAGAGCCTCAGCGAGCAGACCCCCCAGCAACAACTAAGTGATGCTGCATCTGACGGAAGTGCAGATGATTTCTTCTGTTATGAGTCTGCTTCCACTAATGTCTCTGCAATCCAAGATTCCACTGAGATGGAAGTTTTACAGTATCTGGGTGACGGAAGTCATTCTCTCCAATCTCTGAGGCAGTACCCAGGAATTCTACGGGTCTTCCTGAAGTATAAGCCAAAGCTGGGCACAAACCGTTAATCCGTTAATCGTTAATTAACGAAGTTAACTTTTTCGTTAACGATTTAACTTTTAAGTTAACTTGGAAAATCATTATCGGACTAATTAACTTCCGTTACATTTAACTTCCGTTAACTCAAGTCCGTTAACCCAAAAAATTCATAAATAAACAAGATCCAGGGGGAGGAACAAGCCTACCTTGGGACTCTGCTGCCAACAGTTGCTGCGACAATCTTCAGGCTTAAGGACTTGAAGTCCAAGGGCCTCGTCTACTGCAGCGCCTTGGTCGACGCACTTTTGGCAGGCATCGACGAAAGGTTTGGGCCCCTCCTGGAGGATGACGAATGCCAGCTGGCTGCTGCCTTCCATCCCAGGCTTCGCCTCATCTGGTTGGACAAGTATGACAACACCAAGGTCGCCAGGGTGAGGAAAAGCATGGAGGGTACAGTCGAGGAGGCCATGAAGCAGCAGTCCAACGAAGTGGGCAGCAACAGTGGAGGCAGCAACAACGAGGAGGAGGAGGAGGATGACTTCTTCAGTGCTGTCATCCAGACAAAAGAGAGCAGCAGAAGCCACAGGTCACTCAAGGGCAAGGCCCAGAACTTGTCAAGACCTGGCTGGAGACCAACTCCAAGGACTTGCTGACAGATGCTGCCTTCTTGGGTGAGCAAGTGTTGGTGGACTTGTTCATCAAGTTCAACACAGCCATCCCCTCCAGTGCTGCAGTGGAGCGTTTGTTCTCTATGGGCAAGGACATCCTGAGGGCCAAGAGATCATCCCTGTCTGATGAAAACTTTGATATGCTAATTTTCATGAAGGGCAACATGCATCTCATGGACAAAATGGAGAACGAGAAGAAGAGGGAAAATTAAATTATATATATATTGTGTTTTTCATTTTTTTTATAATAAAAGTTAACGTTAACGGTTTATCGGTAACTTCCGTTACATGTTTAACGAATTAACGGTTAACGAAGTTAACTTTTTGGTTAACGGATTAGCGGTTAACGAAGTTAACTTTTTGGTTAACGGTGCCCACCACTGAGTATAACACACCACTACCATCCTCTGCTCCTGTAGAACGGTTGTTTAGTTTGGCTGGTCACATTCACGCTCCAAAAAGGAATAGACTGTCTGACCAGATGTTTAGCCAGCTGGTATTTTTGAAGGGTAATAGTAATTACTTTTAATTGTTAGTGTAATATTTTCAGTCATTCATGTATCCTACAAAATTAAAACATACTTTCATTAAATAAAGCAATTGTTTTTATTTACATCTATAAAACCCATTAAAATGTCGTTGATTTTACTTACAGTGCGTACAAATTACTAGTATAAACAATAATATCTAATACCTACATATTAAATGAATAATTATAAAAATGTACCGGCGATGCATGTATCGGTATCGGTATCGCTTAAGACATCTAGAAAGTATCGGCGTATCGGTATCGCCTAAGACGTTCTTCATGTATCGATGTATCGGTATCGCTTTAGCGATTTTCATGTATCGATGCCCATCACTGCCTATGCCCATGCCTCTAAAAACGCCTGAATCTTTGCTTCATTTTACTGAAGAAATTTGGTTATTATATACACCCAGTATAAATCTAAAAATTAGAATAACCTCAGGATAGGGCGACCAGACGGTTTTAGCTATTTGCCCCGGTGTTCCGGGAAATGATTTTGGTACATCGAAAATGTTACGAATTTGCTAACAATTGTACATTTCATGAAATACTGTATTGAATATCTCCAATTCAAGAATGTAAAGCCTACTCGTGATTCTTACAACCCTATTTTCTCTTTATCGTATTTAAAATGAATTATATAATATGAATAAAAAAATATACGCAAAATAAATTAATACGTAATAAAAGTTCTGGTTGCCATGACAACTAATACATTTTTTAATGAGCTGAATAGGATTTTGGTGTTGTATAATTATCTGGCGGTAAATTTATGGAGAATGCCAATTACTGATGACTTAAAGGTCTGGTTTTATTTCATTATTTAGTTTCTCGTTGTATGAACCTATTTCAAATTTATTTTATTACCTTTCAGTGACAGAGTATGAGGATACATAAAAGACCATAAACAGTGTAATGAAAATGAAATGAACATTTTTCCCAAGTTTTCTGATATTCCTTTCTTTACCTAAACACGCACGAGTCTTTGGGATAATAATAATTCCGGTATCTATCTACCTTCAGTGACGTCAGATATACGAGTCTATATATCGTATATGACATCGCTTCTCAACCGGGGTTCCACAGGGGTTCGCGACACGGTTTTTTTTTGTATTATTAGAGCCTTTCCCTGAAGGCATTAAAATACACATTTGTAAAACATTTCCTTCTACTCTTGACGAATGTAGCTATCGTCTTTGTAGAGAGAAAGCTGTGGCATGTACTGTCTCGTGACCGTCCCCAGGTCTTTCTCCTATTGAAAATGAAGCAGTCAACTTTGGGCAATTTCTTAAAAATGTCGTCCAATGTTTCCGGGACCAGTTCATCTCAGCCACCGGAAAAGAGTGACAAACAAGATCCGGAAGAGGTGAGAAAGGTTGAAAATCGTAGCGCGGGAAAGAAGTTAAGAAAATGGAATGAAGACAACGTCGCTTTCGGAGTTTATCGTCCTAATGATCAAATGTTGAGCTCTGAACCGGGAGAAGGCCTCATTTGTGGAGAGCGGCTGAGCAACACGTCTCTGGTTCCGGCGAAAGTGAAGCGACATCTTCAGACGGAGAATACCAAATCAAAACAAAAGCGTACTCGGAGAGGATGCATCAACTCACCCAACCAAAAGCAGAAAAACTCCTTCAGTCTATCGTGACACTTACTAGTCGACATACGGACCTGTTGAGAGCATCATATCGCATTGCTGATGTCTCGCGTAAGCAAAAGAGACCATTCACTGAAAGGGAAAATGTCATCAAACCGAGCCTTATCTTTGCAGCCGAAGAACTTCAGGGGAGAAAAAGCCGTCAAGAGACTGAAGGTGCTGCCTTTGTCCAACGACACGATGTTGCAGCGAGCTTTAGACATCAATCTCGACCTGAAGGATCAGTTGTTACAAAAACTTCGCGCAGCCTGCTGGTTTGGCTCGCAGATCGACGAATCAACTGACGTGAGTAGTCGAGCACAGCTGTTAGTTTACGTTCGATATCCCTATTTTAAGAGAGAGCCTGTCAGAGAAGAATACCTTTGCTGCTTGAACGTGGGAATGTCGACTACTGGCGAAGCCATTTTCGTGAAGTTCGATGAGTTCATGAAAATTAACCACATTCTCCGGGAGAAATGCTCAACGATTACCATAGAATAGATGGTGCGGCAGCGATGACGGGGATAGTTTCGGGAGTAGTCACCAGGATAAAAGCAGTTGCTCCTCACTGTGTTTCGAAGCACTGCATCATTCATCGTGGGTCACTCGCTGCCAAACGATTTACTGCAGGAAACCAGCGAGCTACAGCAAAAGGTGAACTTGAGGTTGTGTTACAGGATGTGATAAAAACTGTGAATCGTATCAAGGCTGGTGGAAAAGGGAAAACTGTTCGTGTGTTCCAGAAACTAGGCGAAGAAATGGGAGTAGAGTACGAAACGCTCTTACTTCAGTCAGAGGTACGCTGGTCACCGAGAGGAAGGGCTCTCAACAGGGTGTCCCAATTGCGAGAGGAAATTCTAGTGTTTTTGACTGAGGACCAGCGTGAGAAGGCATATCTGTTCGCGGATCCTGTTTGGATATCGAAATTAGCGTACCTGGCATCCGTGTTCGATCTGGTCAATTTTTTTAACCTGAGTCTGCTAGGCAGTGAGGCTGATGTCTTCACCTAGGACAGTAAAGTGGAGGCATTCAAGAGGAAGCTCAAATTGTGGAAAGACAAGGTGGAGCTTCGAGATTTCTCGAGCTTTCCGATCCTACAACAGGCGCTTCCCGACGCTTATGATGATGATTTTCAAGAGATGAAAGAACTCGTGTCCTCTCACTCGAAAGGCCTTGAGGAGAATTTTGCGAAATACTTCCCAGCGGAAGAAGTCACTAGGCAGGAGGATAGGCAGTGGATCCTGGATCCATTCTCAACCAAGAAACTTACGACGCAGAAAAACCCAAAGCTGATGGAGCATCTCGTCGACCTCCACCTCGACGTTACCTTGAATAACCTCTTTCAAACCTCCAACGGTGACAGAGGAAAGTTTTGGGTGTCCCTGTTGACAAAAGGTAATACGCGCGTAATTTAGCTTCCTAACACCGAGCTTTGCGAAAAGCGATTTTCTTGTCTCATACAAATCAAAACCAAAACGTGGAACAGCCTCAAAGAAAACCTGGATGTTGCGACGCGATGTGCTCTCTCCAAACATATCCTTTGGTTTGAGGCTATGATTAAAGCAAAGCAGCAACAAGCCAGTCATTAAGTAATTAAATTTAATTACTAGTTTGTAATTCTTAAATCATATTTTAATATTCTCTTCGCTTCAGTGACATATCGATATTCGATATGTCACCCAAATTATGAATGGTAATTTTTTCTTCTTCTTCTTATTATTATTATTATTATTATTATTACATATATTTTATGTTCCTCAGATGTTTGTGTGTGATGAGCTTTATAGGGTTCCGCGCTGTGGTCTCCGGTTTCGAAAGGGTTCCGTACCCACAAAAAAGTTGAGAAACATTGATAGATATGGCGAAAATTGCTAACAAAACTAACGAATATTGCAATCAATTGAATACGGATAGGGATGTTCTTTCGACTAGACTAACGAGGAGTATTGTTGCTTTCAGTGGTGATGAACCACGTACGAAAGCCTGGTCAGTACTTTCACCCCTTATTTGCTTGGCAGTGCTGCTGCGAGCTGCTCGTACCCTGAAATGGACGTATGGGCAGAATGGTGGTCTATGTAAAGAGAGGTTTGAGGGTAACATACAAACTAAAAATTATGACTTAAAGAGAAATAAAATAAGACACGTACGTGACGTACCTAAAACAAGTAATAATACTTAAAAAAAAAAACTACCCACCGCCAAAACTACAAAAATTATGATAATGATAATGAAAATAATGCTGTTTAATGGCAAGAGAAAAAAAAAGGTACAGTATCCACCAAGTCTAAGCCGAACGAACCTCGAACCCGTGATCTTTAGAACCACTATACGAGGAATGATCAAAGAGTATCGATAATTTTATTGCTACGGACAAATGAATGCAATTAAGAAATAACCGTTTACATATGTGAGTCTTCCTGCCTCCTGGCGTCTGCAATCTGAAGCAAAATCTGCTACCATGCGTCAGTAGTTGGTTGGAGCGCTTAAAAGGAGGGTGTGTTTTTGCAGCATGTATAAATCACTGAAATGGAACAACGCGCGTTCGGAGACGAACGAAATGATTAAAACAGCTTTTGGAAATGATGCTCTCAGTGTAGCTAACGTTTACAAATGGCACAAAAAGTTTAAAAATGGAGAAACATTTGCTCGTACCAGAAATCGAATCTGTTGGACATTTTCATCCGTACGAGAAGTGGAAGGGCGGCCACTGCGTTTCTTGTCTTCAAGCGATGTTTCTCCATTTTTAAACTTTTTTGCCATTTGTAAACGTTAGCTACACTGAGAGCATCATTTCCAAAAGCTGTTTTAATCATTTCGTTCGTCTCCGAACGCGCGTTGTTCCATTTCAGAGATTTATACGTACTGCAAAAACACACCCTCCTTTTAAGCGCTGCAACCAACTACTGACTCATGGTAGCAGATTTTGCTTCAGACTGCAGATGCCAGGGAGCAGGAAGACTCACATATGTAAACGGTTATTTCTTATTTGCATTCATTTGTCCGTAGCATTAAAATAGCGATACTTTTTGATCACTCCTCCTTTATGTATATACGCGCCTAGGTGGTGTAGTGGTTAGCGTCGCTGACTAAGATTCCATCGGCCCCGGGATCGAGACCAGGTGACGGCAGGCGGCGCGCTGCAAAATCCAGCTGTTCATTCTTCCATACAATAAAAAAAATTGATTGGTAGATAAATGGGTAGCCTAGTGGTTAAGACGCTGGGCTACTGGTGGGGCGTGGTTCGGATTCCACGTTAAACTGTAGGTCTAAGGTGGAGTAACAAGCTTGACCTTTGTCAGGATGAACAGTTCTGGCGGAAGCAAAACCAAACCAAGTTTATAGATCGGGTGGTTCAATAAAATGCTAGTGTGTGTATACGTTACAGTCAATCTGTGAAACCAGTTATTTCACGTAATACCTAAAATTTTCAGGCATTTCACGTAATTCGATTGACCCTTAAACATAGGTAATACGCATTACTAACCTAACCAACTTAATCTAACCTAACCACCCTAGCCTAACCTAAGTCGTTAATCGCTTAATCGAATTACGCGAAATGCCTGAAATTTTTAGGCATTACATGAAATGACTAGTTTCATAGATTGACTGTAACATACATATACATACATACAGTACATCATATATATATATATATTATATATATATATAATATATGTTAAACACAGACCGTGCATGGCACAAGGAACTCTTCTGGGAAAATTAAATCCACTATAGTCCGAATAAGTAATGATAAATGACAAATACCATAGTTTTTTTCCTTTTTCATGATTTTAGCCCGACGTGGGCAACGGGTCTCTCGCAAAGAGATCCCATAAATATAGCTTCCCTCACCAGCTATCTGCAAAGCAGACAGGATCCAGCTTTGGGACGTGGATCTAGGGTTTAAAGCAAACCTAGATCCCTACATTCAGAACCTCTATATAAGTAAAAGACTCGTTGCATTCACGTCGTGTTGAATAAATCAAAGAAAAAGGGGTAACTATTGTATTTTTAGCCAAAAAAACCAAACTTAAACCTCAACCGGGACATTGAGCGTCCACTTTTCAAGGCACGAAACACGTCCGTTTAGTATACACAAACTCAGAATGGTTCCCTGAGAACAATATATGTTAAACACAGACCGTGCATGGCACAAGGAACTCTTCTGGGAAAATTAAATCCACTATAGTCCGAATAAGTAATGATAAATGACAAATACCATAGTTTTTTTCCTTTTTCATGATTTTAGCCCGACGTGGGCAACGGTCTCTCGCAAAGAGATCCCATAAATATAGCTTCCCTCACCAGCTATCTGCAAAGCAGACAGGATCCAGCTTTGGGACGTGGATCTAGGGTTTAAAGCAAACCTAGATCCCTACATTCAGAACTCTATATAAGTAAAAGACTCGTTGCATTCACGTCGTGTTGAATAAATCAAAGAAAAAGGGGTAACTATTGTATTTTTAGCCAAAAAAACCAAAACTTAAACCTCAACCGGGACATTGAGCGTCCACTTTTCAAGGCACGAAACACGTCCGTTTAGTATACACAAACTCAGAATGGTTCCCTGAGAACAATATATGTTAAACACAGACCGTGCATGGCACAAGGAACTCTTCTGGGAAAATTAAATCCACTATAGTCCGAATAAGTAATGATAAATGACAAATACCATAGTTTTTTTTCCTTTTTCATGATTTTAGCCCGACGTGGGCAACGGGTCTCTCGCAAAGAGATCCCATAAATATAGCTTCCCTCACCAGCTATCTGCAAAGCAGACAGGATCCAGCTTTGGGACGTGGATCTAGGGTTTAAAGCAAACCTAGATCCCTACTTCAGAACCTCTATATAAGTAAAAGACTCGTTGCATTCACGTCGTGTTGAATAAATCAAAGAAAAAGGGGTAACTATTGTATTTTTAGCCAAAAAAACCAAAACTTAAACCTCAACCGGGACATTGAGCGTCCACTTTTCAAGGCACGAAACACGTCCGTTTAGTATACACAAACTCAGAATGGTTCCCTGAGAACAATATATGTGTAAACACAGACCGTGCATGGCACAAGGAACTCTTCTGGGAAAATTAAATCCACTATAGTCCGAATAAGTAATGATAAATGACAAATACCATAGTTTTTTTCCTTTTTCATGATTTTAGCCCGACGTGGGCAACGGGTCTCTCGCAAAGAGATCCCATAAATATAGCTTCCCTCACCAGCTATCTGCAAAGCAGACAGGATCCAGCTTTGGGACGTGGATCTAGGGTTTAAAGCAAACCTAGATCCCTACACTCAGAACCTCTATATAAGTAAAAGACTCGTTGCATTCACGTCGTGTTGAATAAATCAAAGAAAAAGGGGGTAACTATTGTATTTTTAGCCAAAAAAACCAAAACTTAAACCTCAACCGGGACATTGAGCGTCCACTTTTCAAGGCACGAAACACGTCCGTTTAGTATACACAAACTCAGAATGGTTCCCTGAGAACATATATGTTAAACACAGACCGTGCATGGCACAAGGAACTCTTCTGGGAAAATTAAATCCACTATAGTCCGAATAAGTAATGAAATGACAAATACCATAGTTTTTTTCCTTTTTCATGATTTTAGCCCGACGTGGGCAACGGGTCTCTCGCAAAGAGATCCCATAAATATAGCTTCCCTCACCAGCTATCTGCAAAGCAGACAGGATCCAGCTTTGGGACGTGGATCTAGGGTTTAAAGCAAACCTAGATCCCTACATCAGAACCTCTATATAAGTAAAAGACTCGTTGCATTCACGTCGTGTTGAATAAATCAAAGAAAAAGGGGGTAACTATTGTATTTTTAGCCAAAAAAACCAAAACTTAAACCTCAACCGGGACATTGAGCGTCCACTTTTCAAGGCACGAAACACGTCCGTTTAGTATACACAAACTCAGAATGGTTCCCTGAGAACAATTATGTTAAACACGACGTGAATGCAACGAGTCTTTTACTTATATAGAGGTTCTGAGTGTAGGGATCTAGGTTTGCTTTAAACCCTAGATCCACGTCCCAAAGCTGGATCCTGTCTGCTTTGCAGATAGCTGGTGAGGGAAGCTATATTTATGGGATCTCTTTGCGAGAGACCCGTTGCCCACGTCGGGCTAAAATCATGAAAAAGGAAAAAAACTATGGTATTTGTCATTTACATTACTTATTCGGACTATAGTGGATTTAATTTTCCCAGAAGAGTTCCTTGTGCCATGCACGGTCTGTGTTTAACATATATGTTCTCAGGGAACCATTCTGAGTTTGTGTATACTAAACGGACGTGTTTCGTGCCTTGAAAAGTGGACGCTCAATGTCCCGGTTGAGGTTTAAGTTTTGGTTTTTTTGGCTAAAAATACAATAGTTACCCCCTTTTTCTTTGATTTATTCAACACGACGTGAATGCAACGAGTCTTTTACTTATATAGAGGTTCTGAGTGTAGGGATCTAGGTTTGCTTTAAACCCTAGATCCACGTCCCAAAGCTGGATCCTGTCTGCTTTGCAGATAGCTGGTGAGGGAAGCTATATTTATGGGATCTCTTTGCGAGAGACCCGTTGCCCACGTCGGGCTAAAATCATGAAAAAGGAAAAAAACTATGGTATTTGTCATTTATCATTACTTATTCGGACTATAGTGGATTTAATTTTCCCAGAAGAGTTCCTTGTGCCATGCACGGTCTGTGTTTAACATATATTGTTCTCAGGGAACCATTCTGAGTTTGTGTATACTAAACGGACGTGTTTCGTGCCTTGAAAAGTGGACGCTCAATGTCCCGGTTGAGGTTTAAGTTTTGGTTTTTTTGGCTAAAAATACAATAGTTACCCCCTTTTTCTTTGATTTATTCAACACGACGTGAATGCAACGAGTCTTTTACTTATATAGAGGTTCTGAGTGTAGGGATCTAGGTTTGCTTTAAACCCTAGATCCACGTCCCAAAGCTGGATCCTGTCTGCTTTGCAGATAGCTGGTGAGGGAAGCTATATTTATGGGATCTCTTTGCGAGAGACCCGTTGCCCACGTCGGGCTAAAATCATGAAAAAGGAAAAAAACTATGGTATTTGTCATTTATCATTACTTATTCGGACTATAGTGGATTTAATTTTCCCAGAAGAGTTCCTTGTGCCATGCACGGTCTGTGTTTAACATATATGTTCTCAGGGAACCATTCTGAGTTTGTGTATACTAAACGGACGTGTTTCGTGCCTTGAAAAGTGGACGCTCAATGTCCCGGTTGAGGTTTAAGTTTTGGTTTTTTTTGGCTAAAAATACAATAGTTACCCCCTTTTTCTTTGATTTATTCAACACGACGTGAATGCAACGAGTCTTTTACTTATATAGAGGTTCTGAGTGTAGGGATCTAGGTTTGCTTTAAACCCTAGATCCACGTCCCAAAGCTGGATCCTGTCTGCTTTGCAGATAGCTGGTGAGGGAAGCTATATTTATGGGATCTCTTTGCGAGAGACCCGTTGCCCACGTCGGGCTAAAATCATGAAAAAGGAAAAAAACTATGGTATTTGTCATTTACATTACTTATTCGGACTATAGTGGATTTAATTTTCCCAGAAGAGTTCCTTGTGCCATGCACGGTCTGTGTTTAACATATATTGTTCTCAGGGAACCATTCTGAGTTTGTGTATACTAAACGGACGTGTTTCGTGCCTTGAAAAGTGGACGCTCAATGTCCCGGTTGAGGTTTAAGTTTTGGTTTTTTTGGCTAAAAATACAATAGTTACCCCCTTTTTCTTTGATTTATTCAACACGACGTGAATGCAACGAGTCTTTTACTTATATAGAGGTTCTGAATGTAGGGATCTAGGTTTGCTTTAAACCCTAGATCCACGTCCCAAAGCTGGATCCTGTCTGCTTTGCAGATAGCTGGTGAGGGAAGCTATATTTATGGGATCTCTTTGCGAGAGACCCGTTGCCCACGTCGGGCTAAAATCATGAAAAAGGAAAAAAACTATGGTATTTGTCATTTATCATTACTTATTCGGACTATAGTGGATTTAATTTTCCCAGAAGAGTTCCTTGTGCCATGCACGGTCTGTGTTTAACATATATTGTTCTCAGGGAACCATTCTGAGTTTGTGTATACTAAACGGACGTGTTTCGTGCCTTGAAAAGTGGACGCTCAATGTCCCGGTTGAGGTTTAAGTTTTGGTTTTTTTTGGCTAAAAATACAATAGTTACCCCCTTTTTCTTTGATTTATTCAACACGACGTGAATGCAACGAGTCTTTTACTTATATAGAGGTTCTGAGTGTAGGGATCTAGGTTTGCTTTAAACCCTAGATCCACGTCCCAAAGCTGGATCCTGTCTGCTTTGCAGATAGCTGGTGAGGGAAGCTATATTTATGGGATCTCTTTGCGAGAGACCCGTTGCCCACGTCGGGCTAAAATCATGAAAAAGGAAAAAAACTATGGTATTTGTCATTTACATTACTTATTCGGACTATAGTGGATTTAATTTTCCCAGAAGAGTTCCTTGTGCCATGCACGGTCTGTGTTTAACATATATTGTTCTCAGGGAACCATTCTGAGTTTGTGTATACTAAACGGACGTGTTTCGTGCCTTGAAAAGTGGACGCTCAATGTCCCGGTTGAGGTTTAAGTTTTGGTTTTTTTTGGCTAAAAATACAATAGTTACCCCCTTTTTCTTTGATTTATTCAACACGACGTGAATGCAACGAGTCTTTTACTTATATAGAGGTTCTGAGTAGGGATCTAGGTTTGCTTTAAACCCTAGATCCACGTCCCAAAGCTGGATCCTGTCTGCTTTGCAGATAGCTGGTGAGGGAAGCTATATTTATGGGATCTCTTTGCGAGAGACCCGTTGCCCACGTCGGGCTAAAATCATGAAAAAGGAAAAAAACTATGGTATTTGTCATTTATCATTACTTATTCGGACTATAGTGGATTTAATTTTCCCAGAAGAGTTCCTTGTGCCATGCACGGTCTGTGTTTAACATATATTGTTCTCAGGGAACCATTCTGAGTTTGTGTATATATATATATATATATATATACGGGTGTCCCATTCGAAATGAAACAACTTTGAAACCTTATAATTTTTTATTGAATGAGGCAAACAATGTAATATTCACACAGTAAATAGTCAGTGTCATAAAGTTTCATGTAATATATGTGAATTATAACATTTAGATACATTAGAGTTCTTTATTGTATGGTACCAAAGGCGCCGCGTATTCGTTCAACATCCGATCTTGTTCGCCCTCCAGTGTGTTCCTTTAGAACACTGCCAGTCTCCTCAAATTTCTTGGTCTATGCATATACTGTAGGTCTCTTCTGGTGGGTGGTTCCTTCTGAAAGGTTGTACGGAATCGCCGTTGCACCAGAGTAGGGGACTTCAACTCAGCCATCCATAACACACATTTCGCTTTTTCTTGTGGGGTAAACATAATTCAATCTGAAACAAACAAAATACATTATGACAAAAACTTATGCATATGGTGTAGTAACTGGCAAAGCTTCAACATTCTCACATTAATACTTTAAAAATTACAGTTTCAAAGTTGTTTCATTTCGAATGGGACACCCGGTGTGTGTGTGTGTGTGTGTGTGTGTGTGTGTGTATATATATATATATATATATATATATATATTATGTATCAAAGCTGGAGGTGCGCCTTTCTCAACATTTGGGCTTGTCAGTCCGTACCAACCGTCCCCTCAGTAGCCCTCCACAATCCGCAATTAGAAACCATAATAATGAAAAACCATCCCCTTCACAAAACTCAGTTTGAAATTTTAACTAGATCCAATAACCTCACAGAACTCCGAATTTTAGAATCTTTGTACATCTATAGAAACAAACCCTCCATTAACAATAATAGTTCATCCTACAAATTACAGCTCTTTTAACTAACCAACCGATTCTCATAGACATATACTTTCTAATCCTCTGACCATCCAGTTTTCTCTTAGGCTTTGCCAAGTATGGAGGTGATGTAAACATTGTGTATTTACCTATTGAGGTAATTTAATTTAATTTTAATTTTTGTAGTGATGAAATTTAAATGATTTTAATTTTGCATTGATGCAATTTTCATTTTGTTTTAAGGTTTTAATGTTAATGGTTTTAATATTGTATTGATGTAATTTTCACTTTTTACTTTTGTTTTAAGGTTTTAAGACTTAATTCACTGATGATGACAAAAGATTTGGCGAAACGTCTGAAGTACAAAAAATAAATGAAAATGTTTGCCGTTGTGTTGGTCCTTCTGTTCATATATATATATATATATATATGATGAATAAAACCACGAAGGAAAGGAAACACAAAATGGTGCTCAAGCGCTTTCGTCTAATGACATCCTCAGGAACACTGAAGTATATAAAAAGGTTAAGCCTATATATAGGTTACAGAAAGAAAAAAGAAAAATAAATAACATACATACACACAAACACACATATATATATATATATACATACATATCTATATATACAAATACATACATACATACATACATACATATATATACAATAAACAGAGAAGTAAAAATAATAAAAAATTAAAAATTAAAACCTTAAAGGATTACCAATGAGGCGTACGCCTCATTGGTAATCCTTTAAGGTTTTAATTTTTAATTTTTTATTATTTTTACTTCTCTGTTTATTGTATATATGTATGTATGTATGTATGTATGTATTTGTATATAGATATGTATGTATATATAATATATATGTGTGTTTGTGTGTATGTATGTTATTTATTTTTTCTTTTTTTCTTTCTGTAACCTATATATAGGCTTAACCTTTTTATATACTTCAGTGTTCCTGAGGATGTCATTAGACGAAAGCGCTTGAGCACCATTTTGTGTTTCCTTTCCTTCGTGGTTTTATTCATCATAAATATTTTCACGTGTTACCTTCGTGAAATAATTTTCATATATATATATATATAATCTTTGGTTTGCTTCCGCCTTAATTGTTTATTCTGACGAAGGTCAAGCTTTTCACGCCACCTTAGACCTACAGTTTTAACGTCGAATCCGAACCACGCCCCACCAGCAGCCCAGCGTCTTAACCACTAGGCCACCCAAGGTACCCATTTATCTACCAACCGCTTTCTTTATTGTGTGGAAGGATGAACAGCTGGGTTTTGCTGCGTGCCGGCTGCCGTCACCGGGTCTCGATCCTGGGGCCGATGGATTCGTAGTCAGCTACGCTAACCACCACACCACCGAGGAGCGTGTGTGTGTATATATGTGTATATATATATATATATATATATATTCTAAAGATCATGAGTTCGAGGTCCGATTTAAACTTTATTTCAGATGTCAGTAATTGAGATGTTTCCTCTGGGTGCTCATCAGTAAGCTCGTGATTCCGATTCCACGTTAAACTGTATGTTTCCCCTAAGTAAAATCGTCAATTCTGTACGAGTGATATATACAGTACTGTACGTTGTTCCGCCTATCCATATAGCCTACCGTACATACAATATGGTATTACTAGACGTTAGCTCTTACCTTGAGCTCTCTTTTGTATCAATTATCTTGTATTCTTTTGGTACGAGATACCAGAAATAGAATAAAATAGCATGCTAAGCTTATCAAAAATACAGTTCACTCGTTTACAAATAACATTTGTCGTAGTTACGGTTTTCGTATAGTATGAATAATAATAGTATGATCACTCCGCGAAAAAGTTTGACGACATTACGGTTCAAGTCAAATACAGGGTGATTCAGTAATTACATAAATTACCTTAATTATAGTTACTCTAACATAGATAATGCAATTAATGCATCCTTTGACAATGAACATAGTCAAATTAACGATGTGTATCCTTCTTGAAAAATAATTTTGCCTATTTTTTTCTGAAATGATATAGGAAGGCAGTAAAATTCAGAAAACTTAAATGCGATACTAATTGTCATCTACGGACCTCCGAACACTCCAACTGCAAAATTCTCTAATGCTACTACTGACATCAGAAACCTAAAAAATATCATTAAATTCCCATCCCCCAGTATAATACTATGCGGAGATTTTAATTTCCCATTTATAAAATACAAAAGGATGGGAAGAAATGTGTATATACACCAGGAAGGGAGGCCCCGAGAGAAGACCAGGAACAAGCAAAAAAAATGTTTATAGCTCTAACATAAGAATTTTCAACACGGGAGATAACAGGTACTCGTAACACCAATAAAAATAACTACCCGTCTGGTATTCACGAATAACACCAACTAACATCTCAGACCACGACATAATCGAGATATCAACTACTATGGCGAAAGCCCAAAAAGAAAATAATGATACTGAAGAAAGAAGCAAATTTTAGATTTTTAACGTAAACTCTAAGACTATAAATTGGGAAGAAATCAGATCCCATATGGCACAATTAGAGTGGAAAATAGTCTTAGAGGATGAAACAACCGAAGAAATGCTAATAACCTTGGAAGAAATGACGCTGGAAATTTTAGAAAAATATGTTCCGAAAGCACAGCCAAAAGGAAAGAGAAAATATTTCGAGGCAAAAGTGAACAATATTCTGCACAGACAACAACAACAACAGAAATGTGATACAAGAAAAGCGGAGAGTATCGACAGGGAAATACAAGCCCTAATTTAGAGAAGGAAGAGAAAGATACTGCGGAAGCAATAAAGAATAACACAAAATACTTTTATAGCTTTGCGAAAACAAAAACAAAGCCGTGCGCCACTATCGAACCCTGAAGAAATAAAAAATACTGTAATGGGCTAACCGACGATCTAAAAGAAATATCTGAAATATTAAGAGCTCAATATGAATCAATTTGCAGCGCTCCAAAAAGCGACAAATTGGTACTTGTCAGAAATACCTTTTTCGAAGAGAAATTAAATGAAGAATGTATAACTAATTTTTAATTTACCCAAGAAGATATAGCGAGAGTTATAAGGACAAATGAAATCACGTCCAACTGTAGGTCCGGGCAAATGGAATGCATTATTGATTAAAAACTGTAAGTATGAAATAGCTACACATGAAAAATCCCTGGACACGGGGGAAATGCCGAGCATACTGAAAAGAGCGAACATTGTCCCTATATATAAAGGGGAGATAGGTTTCAAACAAAGAACTATAGACCGGTGTTACCGACAACGTATCTCACCAAAATATTTGAAAGAATAGTCAGATAAAAAATCTATGACATTTTGGAAGAAAGGAAAGATTCAATGAGAACCAGCACGGATGCCGATTCGGACGATCGTGCCTATCACAACTAATTGAACACTATAACAATATCACAGACGCATTTGAGAGCATATATATATATATTTCGGGTGGTCCGAAAAAAATGACGCATTTTTTAAAAATTAATATCTCAGTAACCCCCTTCCTTATCATGACAATTTTTATATGCAAGATACTTTCAAACTTCTTTTTTTGAATGCAAGAAACGGAATTCTGATATCTTTTATAGTTTTCTCGCAATTAACAAAAGTAACAACATGGGTCAAAAAAACAAAAATCGCAATATAATATCCGTTTTTTATACGATATCATTTTTATACGATATCATGCGATATTTTTGCAAGTTATTACAAAACTTACAGGAATGAACAAGTCAAATTGTGGATATTTTTATTTTTTAACAATTCGTCAGTACCCTTAATGATGTTGTCAGAGGAAGATCGTATTCTCATTAAAAATTGTTACTGTGAAAAAGGATGGAAGACTGGAAGGTTATTGCGAGAGTTTCCCGGCAAAAAGTGGAAAAGGCGTGCAGTGGAAAGACTCTCAAAGAAGATTCGCGAATCGGGAAGTACTGCCAGAAAACCAGGAAGCGGTAGACCTAAAATAGCTTCGGTTCCAGAAAATGTGGATTACATCAACGATAAAATCTGCTCTCAAGAAGATAAACCAGGAAGTCATTTGTCACAAAGAACAATTGCTAAACATTTGAATATTGGAAAGACTTCTGTACACCGAATAATTAAAGCACAAAAACTAAAAGCCTTCAAAAGAATAGTATCTTCTAGAAAAAGTGATACTGTTAAGGATAAAAGAAAAACAAGGTGCAGAAAGTTACTTGATAATTTCTCTGTCGTTGATATTAAAAAGATAGTCTTCACGGATGAAAAAGATTTCACTCTAGAAATTCCGCGAAACCGTCAAAATGATGTTGTCTACGGGCGTGGTAAAAAGTGTGACATTTCAATAAACAGATTGTATCATGAAACGTCAAGATTCTCCAAAAAGGTTATGATATCTGCAGGGGTCTCTTGGAATGGCAAGACAGATGTTCATTTTATTGAAACTGAAAAGACAAAGGTGAATTCTGCAAATTACATTGAACTTTTAAGAACAAAATTGTTGCCGGATTGTCGTCGCCTGTATCAAGAAAATGATTTCATATTTCAACAAGATGGAGCACCGTCGCATACAAGCTACGCCACACAGTCGTTTCTGATTAGCAATACACCAAAATTAATAACGAAAAATGAGTGGCCACCACAAAGCCCAGATTGTAATCCTATGGACTACTCAATTTGGGAGTTACTAAAAGAGAAGGTTTACCGAGGTCGACGAGAAAAATTCACCGAATCAGAATTAAAAAGTAAAATACTTGAATCTTGGCAAGAAATTGGCATTAATGAAGTAAGAAGTATTATTTTTGTGTGGAAGAAAAGACTTAGATTAGTGTGTCAACAGAGTGGTGGTCCAATCGATCATTTACTGTAAATTAATTAGTTAAATTTCTGATTAAATTTTTCCTTTCTCTTGATATTCGTTTTTTTGACCCATGTTGTTACTTTTGTTAATTGCGAGAAAACTATAAAAGATATCAGAATTCCGTTTCTTGCATTCAAAAAAAGAAGTTTGAAAGTATCTTGCATATAAAAATTGTCATGATAAGGAAGGGGGTTACTGAGATATTAATTTTTAAAAAATGCGTCATTTTTTTCGGACCACCCGAATATATACGGATTTTGCTAAAGTATTCGATGTGATCATAGCATAATAGCTGTCGTGTATTGGTTTTTAAATAGGAAGTTTAATAATGTTTTTTGGGGTGTAGTAAAATGATTTAATTGTATGAAATTAACAAACGTCAAATATAATTATTTGAAATATAAAACACTAGTTGGCAACATGGAGATAGATTAGGCTGGAGGCTGGTTAAGATGTAACTGTGATTTAACTTTAGGTTAACTAGAAGCTCTCTCCACCATCCATTGTTAACATTATGAATTCACACACACTTTTCCCCGGTCATGATTATTGTCTTAATTAAAATAAGCCGGTAAATAGTGAAATTTGTAGTTATTCGAAGTCCTCCCTTTTTGTTCAAAGATGTAACTGCGCTGCAGCCAGTGTTGAATTCCAAATGGCGGCCACGCTACCCGTCTGCCATTTTATAGAATACAGAACTCAGTGTAAAATAAGTATTAAGAGTGAAAATATCACAGGTCGTAAATTTAAAGAAAAGTAAGTACAAATTAAAGTAATTTCACGACACAGCCCATAAAATGAAACACTTGGGAATAAAAGGCAAAGTGGGTAAATGGATCCACAACTTCCTCAGAGAACATCAACAAATCATAAAATCCAAGGTATGTCATTATCAGAATCGGAAGTACGCAGCTCAGTACCACAAGGTACAGTATTAGCCCCACTCCTAATCATTATAATGCTGACAAACACAGACAATCAAGTAACCGACAGTATAGTAACATCCTTTGCTGACGATACAAAGCTCAGCAAAAAAATCGGTAATGCAAAAGAGGTAGAAGCCCCACAAAGGAGGAACACACAGAATATGCAGAACATACAAATTTAACACAGAAAAATTTCATCTTTGAAACATGGAAGCGATAAACAAAGCAAAAGGAGTTACGGGACCACTACTGAGAACCTTCAAAAGAAGGGAAGACTGTAATGATTCTCCTTGTAATGTTCCTTTTTAAATACGTTAATTACTATTACTGTTCTACTTCTTTACGTTAATTACTATTACTGTTCTACTTCTTTACGATATTTTCTATTATCAACAACGCCATTCCTACTCAGCACACCGCGTGGCCGAGGAAAGAATGAAGACACTCGCTTTTCCTAAAACCATTTATTAATTTTGACTTTGTAATTTACGGGTGAAGGCTTTTAATTTACTATTAATTTAACCTACGAGAAAGGACAAATCAGAAATGTACTTACATGACCGTTACTTACGTTATCTGGTCTTTAATTTATATAATTTTGGACTGAAATGTAGCGCATCTTGCGCCTATCACAAAAGGAAAGAATCTGTTCGTTGGTATGAAAGTGTCCCGCACTTAAATATTACTACAAACTGTTATGTGTTCTGCTATTGGTTGAAAAGCCGTAATGTAAGCTTTTACATTTACATAATTAGTTACCTTTTTAAAACGCCAAAAATTCTCTCTCTCTCGTCCTTGTTTTGAAATAATCGTTATCCAAAATGGCCAATTAATTAACAAATCATTAAAATAATTATATTAAATTCCAGTTAACAAGTTATATTACGTGCGTGAAAATAAGGATATTAAATTCTGTATACGCACACGACACCCTACTAAGAGCACTGATCGTGCCAAAACTAGTTTATTCATTTCTTATATATATATATATATAATATATATATATATATATATATATATAAAGAAATGAATAAACTAGTAGTAGTTCAGAGAAATTTCACAGCCAAGAATGATGGCTGCAAAGAACTCGACTACTGGGAAAGACTTCGTAAATTAAATCTATATTCAGTGGAAAGAAGAAGCGAAAAACACCATAATTTATACATGGAAAATGACAAAAAAAAAAAAAAGATTGATACCTAACCTCAAATTGAACCCAGCAACCCTCCAAACAGCACTGGAAAATAAGAAATGTTTTGAAAGCCTGACAAGGGGCACCCTCAACACTGAAGAAAAACAGCTTGATTATCAGGGGAGCCAATAATTTTTAAACATCTTCCTAAAAACATTAGGAGCATCACAAATGCCAAAGTTGAAATCTTCAAAATAGTAGATGTTTGGCTCAGGACGATCTCGGGTGAGCCGGGTGTGCCTGGCTGAGTGCGATGGAGATCGCGAGAGCAACTCCTCCTGCATCAGGCCAGGCCTGGAGGTGTGTGTGTATATATATATATTATATATATATAATTAGAAAAACAATGCAAAAGAGTATATAAAACTATCAAAACTGTGCCTTATTACCTCATCTCATAGCCGAAAGAATAACACGGCGGCTCGGAGACTTCGTGTCTTCTGTGACAAAGGTTCGAACCCAACAAAGGTAAGGGAAATTTATTTCTTATATATTTAATGTTAAAATTTACGTTGTTGTGTAATATATATTTCTGAATTGACATAAAATAATTAACTTGCATGTAATTCCACTGTTTATGAAAAATAATTGAAGTGGAATGTAACTGAGATTTCCTCCAATAGAGATGGCGCCACTTTCAATAATATAAACTGCATTTTTAATAAGCTTCGTTTTATTAATCAGGTAAACAATGACATTTAACAATGCAGACATTGTACACTTTGCTCGTAGAAAATGTCAGTGTAACGAAACCTTAAGTCTTATTTTAACAGGAACATTTGTAAAAGAAAGATAAAACTGGCTTCGTCAGCTGACATAGAGTTATGTCACCGTTCTCAACAGTAATAATTTCTTTGTCAAATTAACGATATTGTTTTCTGAGTACAGTGTTGATGGCTACAAATCCATTGGTTCTGGGTTCGAATCCCAGTGCAGCCGGCATACCAACTTCTGTTGGGCTAAAGTTACTAAACAGCTTTTTCTATTGAGGAAGGCACCGGAAAACCACTCGTTATTTCTTCAAACGTATTTACTGTATTTACTGTTTACGTATTTACTGTTTACACTTCACATACGCATTTATAGTGCACAGTTCATATACAGGGTGTTCGGAAAGTCACTGTGCACTTATATAATCGAGATCGTCCACTCACGCTTGATGACCTGAAAACTGCAATAACTGCGTACATAAGGTCCATTTCAAAAGAAGAACTGACAAAGGTGTTTCAAAATAAAATAAGACGGGTCCAGGCCTGTATTGCTGTTAAAGGACATCACTTTCAACACCTTTTATAAGTTCTGATGGTCCCATCCATAACCTCTATCATATATGCAATGTTATACTATTGTATGCTATTAAATAAATATAAGTGCACAGTGACTTTCCGAACACCCTATATAATAAAGTTCCCATAAAGTTCCCCTTTATATGGTTATATATAAGTGGTTGATTATATATAAATGGTTGGTAGATAAATGGGTACCCTGGGTGGCCTAGTGGTTAAGACGCTAGGCTGCTGATGGGGCGTGGTTCGGATTCCACGTTAAACTGTAGGTCTAAGGTGGAGTGAAAAGCTTGACCTTCGTTAGAATGAACAATTCGGGCGGAATAATACAACTCAGAATGGTCCCCCTGAGGAACTTTTATGTTACACACAGACCGTGCATGGAACAAGGAACTCATCTGGGAAATTAAATCCACTATAGTCCGCATAAGTAATGGTAAATTACAAACACTATAGTTTTTCTTTTTCATGATGGAAAGCCCAACGTGGGCAACGGGTTACCCGTTGCCCACGTTGGGCAAAAACGAAAAGAAAAAGAAAAACTATAGTATTTGTCATTTATCATTACTTATTCGAACAATAGTGGATTTAATTTCCCAGAAGAGTTCCTTGTTGCATGCACGGTAGGGTGTGTCACTTTTGGACTTTTTTTGAAAAGTTATGGTGCTTACCTCTTATATTGTGATAAATTGACCAAAAACCACGAATAGACAAAAAAAAAGACAATCGGGTAATATTTAGGGTCCCCGCCCCCCATTTGAAAAATAAGCCCCCTATTCACACAAAAAATGGTGATTTTTGGAGATATTTTTTGGTCATAGTTTCTGTACTAATCATCGTATATCAAAATTTTGCTACCAAAATGTAGAGAACAATAATGCGCTTCAATCTGAATAGTTTTTATTAACCTTTGAGTTAAATTTATTAAATTTTTTATATCTCTTTGGTCATTAAAACCCACTCTAATCGACAGAGTTTATTTCCACAACAGTTTCGATGCCCACTGGCATCCTCTTCGGGTGGATACAGAAAAACGAATGAACCAAAAACAAGAGGAAAAACAGTCCAGGGACCATTAAGAAATTCGCACCTAAGTTAGATCCCGTTCTCCCGACACTGGCAGGGCATTTTTATTAAAGGGACCCGCTTACTGTAAGTACATTCGCACAAATTTAAAACTATCTACTTGTTCTATACATACAGATTCTATTATTTTTTACATAATTATTACATTTATTATTAAATTTATTACATTTAATATTGCATTATTATTTATTACAGAAATTATAAATTTATTATTACATTGATTATTACACTGTTGTTTATTATACAGAAATTGTAAATCGAAAAACGAATGAAAAAGGCGAGAAGGAAACAATCCAGAGACCATTACGGAATTCGCACCTAGGCTAGATCCCGTTCCCACGACCCCAGAAGGGCATTTTTTTTTTTTTTTAAAGGGTCCCGCTTATAAGTACATTCGCACAAATTAAAACTATCTCCTTGTTCTATACATACAGATTCTATTATTTTGACATAATTACTGCATTTATTATTGCATTTACGTTTTTTAGCATTTATTATTATTACCGTTACACTAATTATTACATTTATTTTATTACCTTTATTATTACATTTATTGCATTTATATTTATTTCCACATTTATTACTTCCATTATTACATTTACATTTATTATTCCATTTACATTTTACAGAAAGGGGGGGAAAAAAAACCCGAATGAACCAAAAGCGAGTATAATAAACAACAGTGTAATAATCATGTAATAATAAATTTATAATTTCTGTAATTAAATAATAATGCAATATTAAATGTAATAAATTTAATAATAAATGTAATAATTATGTAAAAAATAATAGAATCTGTGTGTATAGAACAAGAAGATAGTTTTAAATTTGTGCGAATGTGCTTATAAGCGGGTCCCTTTAATTTAAAAAAATAAAAAAATGCCCTTTCCAGTGTGGGGAGAACGGGATCTAACCTAGGTGCGAATTTCTTAACGGTCCCTGGACTGTTTTCCCTCTTGTTTTTGGTTCATTCGTTTTTCTGTATCCACCCGAAGAGCATGCCAGTGGGCATCGAAACTGTTATGGAAATAAACTCTGTCTATTAGAGTGGGTTTTAATTATCAGTATTTTGACCTTCACGTAGAAAAAAAGTGAAGTTTTTTGCATCTCTTTGGTCATTTTGATGCATTTTCTAAGAGAAAAATGCTGATGTTTTATATCTTTGGAAGATCTGAACTGCAATAAAATATTATCTTATATACTTTGGATGTCACCGCCATCCATAGAGCATCATCCCAATGCAGCTCTGCGGCGATGCGCTTTGAAAATATAAATAAAAAAAACAGATGGGCTTAAATGAGCAACACTTTTTTGGTTTAGAGATTCAAAGTGGGAACAACTTTGCACGTGTTTAGTAGATTAAAATTAGTAAATTTTGCAAAAAAAAATGACAACTGTAGACTTAAATTTTTTAATCTAAAAAAATATGCAAAGCCCTATCGTTTTTTTAATTTTTTATTATGAAATACAAACACAAAACAATTTTAATTAAATAGAAACAAAGTGCTATTCTTAAAATTATAATGAAAAATTGTAAATGAAATGAAATTATAAATGGAAAGAAATTACAAATTCAAGAGACCTTGTTTGGAAAACTTTGGGAAAACTCGCCTGTTTTCCTCTACAACTTGAAGCAATGCCTGAAATTCACCTTCATCCCTACATGAGCCATGAAAATCCTGCAAAAGTTTGATACCCCTTTCTGCAGTGTCATTAACAACCTTAGTTGAAGCGAGTATTTTCTTCATCCGTTGAAAATCATTGTTGCTGTCCCACGTTACAGCTGGAGTCCGTATCCAATCTCTCGTTGAACCAAGGACTTTGAATACAAACCATGAGTTTGGACCAACTAATTGCTGAATTTTAATTCGTTCTTTTAGGATGGGAAATATCGGCTTACCCTATTTGAATTCTGGTGGTTAATTGAAAGAGGAAAGTTTTTTGGCCACCTTGTCCTTTTCACTATGAGATAAATCTCCAAAGAGAGAAAGGGTTACGAGTTCTTCAGATAGGTACCAGTAATGACCTTTTAGAGTGTTGAGGGCAGCTTCCGCTGCTTCCATGTCAATCGTTTTGTACTGAACTAATTCGTTGTATAAGAGGAGGTCATTTTCAGGAGCCTCAAGTGGGTTGGTGACTGATAGCCAGTACTTGGAGTAGATCAGCGATGTAAACAAGCATACTCTTTCCAGCTTTTTTATTGTAACATTATCATATCCGGCTTGGTCTGAAATTGCTAACATCTTATTCGTATACAATATGACAGCCATCCATCTGGCGTGATGGAGAGCTCCTGGCTTGATCCAGTGTATTCCTCTGGCAGGAATTTCTCCTAAAACGAGCATAGTCGTTTCAGCTACCTCTTTGTAATCATCCCTGGGAAGGCTCTGTTATCTTTGAGCAAATCTGTCATAGAATCTATGACGCATTTTTTTAGGTCCTTGAGATGTCTGTCATTGATAGATAGCTGTTTGAAGGGTTGCTTAGTATCTAGCTTCTCCCATATAACATCTCTGAAGGTCTTGAAAGATTCGTTTTCGGGTGAAGTAGATTTTCCAAATACCTTTAGATACACTGCTGACAAAACTCGTTCTGACATGTGGTGGTGACGAGCGAGCCATAATAATTTTTTTCCAAAGAGGTCTTCCAGTACTTTACAAGCCCCTTTTATCCAGCCAGTATTGGATGAAGTAGTATCGAATACCACTCCGTAAACCTTATCCTGTAATTTCCATTCTTGGATTGTGCTAAAAACAGTACAAGTTTGCGTCGATCCAGTTGAGACACCGATATCGGGTATCGAGAGAAGTTTCTCAACATTCTCTCCCGATATAAGTATTGCCAATCGATCCTGCTTTCCTCCTGAAACATTCAGTATCATTTTGCTGTCCCAGTCGACTACACAATATTGAGGTGGGTTGAACGACTCTTTAATAGTGTCAGCAGTAGCTTTCCTCGACCTCTTCGCAGCTCGCGCAGAAGTACTTTTCGATAATGACATCTCTTTTAAATCTAGCCCACATTCAGCTGCTACCACAGATGCAAATGTCGAGCGTTGTCCGAATGATAGTCCTAAACGATCAGCTGTATTAGATATTAATGTTGACTGTAGTAACTTAGGACGTTTTGATGGGCCTGGGCTCGGAGTAAAATCATCTTCGCCATTACTTGAGTCCACTAACTCGCCTTCAGATGATTCAAGTTTGTGTGTCTCTTCTTCTAATGCCTTTCGCTATTTTTCCTTCAATTTTCTTCGTTCTTCACCTTCTATTCTAGCAGTCTTTTTGATCAGTTTGGCTACATAAACTTTATCGGGACCCAGAGAATATATTCTAGCACTTCGCTGATCTTCCAAAAAGCGAAGATCCTCATTCTTACGTTGTATAGTTCTCAATGTATCATTTTGGATCTCATTACGTACATTTTCACTTGATATATCAAATAAGTTATCTAAACGAGACAGAAAAGATGTTTTTTGGGTTTCATAACATTTCTTCTTTATATTTTTACCCAACTTCTCAAGCTCTTTTATCAAATCCCACAACATTTTTTGGGGTCCTTTCCGCTTTCTAACGGATTTTGATGGTATGCCAGCCATAATCCATACCTTTTCTACCTTATCTAAATTAATAATCTAATACTCTCAAAATATTTTCTTCCTTTGACACATTGTCGCTTTTCATTCGATCCCTTCTCAAGAAGAAAAAGTGACTGAGAACTTCACTATTCGTTGGAAGCATGCTTCCTTCTCTCGCGCATATGTCTTCCACCAACTTTCCCAATAAAGAATCATATTTTCTTAGGTCTGTTCTTAATATTGGCTTACTGTTAGCCATGACTATTGACTAATTTTAATAAACTATGAAATTAAGCAAATCTATAATAGAATTCTGAAAGAAAAGCAAATTTATCATACATTTGGTTATATTTGCATACTTTTTGTAGATAAAACCTGGAAATACTGTAAATAAATGTTATAGAAATGAAAACAGAGGGAAACATTTCATAAGGTCCACTCAAATATCAGCACCGTATACAACTAAAATAGGTTTAAAACGTTCGCAATAAGAGAATATCGTTATTCTCTACATTTTGGTAGCAAAATTTTTGAAATACGATGATTAGTAAGGAAACTATGACCAAAAATATCTCCAAAAATCACCAGTTTTTTGTGTGAATAGGGGGCTTATTTTTCAAATGGGGGCGGGGACCCTAAATATTACCCGATTGTCTTTTTTTTTGGTTTATTCATGGTTTTTGGTCAATTTGTCCCAATATAAGAGGTAAACACCATAACTTTTCAAAAAAAGTCCAAAAGTGACACACCCTAATGCACGGTCTGTGTGTAACATTAGTGGTGGACCGGATATCCGCATCATTTTTAACATCCGCATCCGCACTTCTGACTGCGGATGTTATGCGGATATTACCTCTAATAAATTATGCAATTTACAATTAAATTAGCTTATAAAGTAGCTTATAAGGCCCAGTCATACACATTTCATGTAAAGTATTAATTATTTATTAATGAACAAACAAATATATAAACCTGAAAATATAAATAGCTGGTAACAGAGAAAATTGAATGAAACTTGTTTCATTGAATTTTCTGTGGCTGAAACTCTTGAGAAAGTTATTATTTTTCATAATGAAAACATTAATATTAATTTTAATTCTTATGCATTGCCTCCCATAATAGTAATATCAAGAAATTTGAAAAATTGTCATATATTCATAATTCTATATTATATGGATAGATTAACTAAATATCTGCATCCGCATCCGCAGATGTTAAAAAACTGACATCCGGTCCACCACTAATACCTTACCTTACAACCTTACAAAGGTTCCGCGCGATGACTTCTCATTTCGCGAAGGTCAAGCTTGTCGCCCCTCCTCTCGAGTTGGCCTGGTGAAGTAGTGAGTTGGATTCTTGCGCTCTCCACCTCACATAGCCAGGTACGCCCGGCTCATCGGGGATTGTTCGGAGCCAGGCGTCTAGTCTTCTTTTGAAGATTTCCACTGCAACTCCCTTCGTGTTTCTTGGGTCTTTGGGCAACTGATTAAACAGTTTTGGTCCTCTCACTACAAAACTATCTTCTTTCAGGGTTAAGGATGTTCCCTGTCTCGCCTTCAATTTGGGAATACGACACAGTCTACCGCTTCGACTTTCCACCGTTGTTTGGGGAGTTATGGGATTCAGAGTAAGATTAGGGACTAGTTTCTCCATTATTTTCCAAGTGTAAATAATGGTGTATCTCTCTCTTCTCCTTTCCAGTGAATATAGGTCTATAGGAATATATATATATATATATATATATATATATATATATATATATATATCAGTGGCGACTCGTGGTATAAATGTATGGGGGTGCGATTTCATAAAATTTATAATTTTTAGAATTGTAGTACATAAACAATCACATGGTGCTTCCGTACGGTACTTATATGTCAAAAGAAGCCATAAATTTGTATTAAAAAAATATTTTAATAAAATATAAAAATAATTGTTGAATAAATTTGACTATAATAATGTACCACTGTACGACAACACGGACTCACAATAGGCTAGTGCGAATCCAACTGCCGCTCACAAGAGTACTGTACTTGTATTAACATATGCGGCTATGCCAGACGTACAATTCTAGTTAATTACAAATAAGTAATAATTTTAATAAAATACATATAAATGGCTTATATCATTATTACTGAAGTAACTATTAGTAAAAATAAAGTTATTATAAAAAAAATTCGCGATTGTACTTATATTTTCATTACAACAGTAAAATATAATTTATATTTACTTGAGCGAAAAATCTATCGCTCCATTCGGCTGCAATATTATTTTGTATTCAAACAGCGGTACGCTATTTGAAGCTATGCTATAAGTTTAGAATATTATGTAATGTATGAAGGCTTACTCAAAATGCCTCATGAATCATGATATGCCACATGAATTTTTAAAATATATTTCAAGAATATTTATTTTAATATCTTAAAATTAATATATTTTTTATCTGTTAAATTAATATTTATCGTTTCAAGCAAGGGGGAGCGACCGCTCCATCGCTCCTATACGCCAGTCGCCACTGATATATATATATATATATATATATAATACTCAATAAAATAATTATTACCAGAACACGACCTTTTATATATTTATTATTTTATTTCACATATAATACATGAAAATAATGGGTGGGGCTTAATGTAAAAGAAAAGTATTATTTTCACCCAAATTTCCACCAATCAACATCCAAAAGTTAACGAATGAGCTCTCAACATATGAATCCATAATTTATCATACATAGCTACATAAGGACGGTGACGGACTTTTCTCCGCAACTGTACACATACTTATAAACTGCGTAATGATGCGTTTTACTGTTCCGCAATTAAATGTATACAACTTTGTTTTTATATTCTTTATTTCATTAACTTAATTCCTTAACACGTACGGACATTGAAATATTTTGATTCTTTTATATTAACCATTTTAATACATGCAAAATTAATACTTTATTTTGGCTAACGCCAGACAGTATTACTCAATAACGAGACTACTAATCCACTATGGTGACTATGTCTTTAAAGCGTAGTGTAATTATTTTTAAAAACTATATACTGTTGGTGAAAAAAATTTAATTTTTTAATATGATGAAAGTCACAAACTAACAGGCAAAATACGAACCAAATAATTACAGTAATCTAAAAAGGTAATATAAAAGTGTTAATTACGCTATGGCAGTGCTGTTCACTTCAGTTGCGACTTTGTGCTTTAACTTAACTAAGGTTAAGAGAAGTTTCAGAGCCAGCGGGAGGGGGTTCATTAGGAGTACTCAGCCGGAGGAAACTAAAGTTAGATTAGGTTTGGTGAAGTCAACTTAATAAATAGAATCAAATGAGGTTCTTTTATTATTGTGAATAGAGTCAATTCCATGCATCTAATCGCGTAGTTAGCCTCCTACTATACTTATAAGGGGGAATAATAATAATAATAATAATAATAATAATAATAATAATAATAAATTATATAGGGTACGTCCCATGCTTTTAAAAATATGACTGTACAACAAACAAGGAAAAAGTTTAATTTAAACTTATATTAATGCAGTAACTTTTTCATATGATGAATTTTATGCACGAGTCTTAAAGAAGAGAGTTTAAGAGAGTGGGCCGAGTGGTACGATATCGTACGTTTTTATTGCGAACAAACATTGTTTATGACAGGTACTTTGCGCGGACGAGCCAATAAAAATATAGTCGAGCCTAGGTCATCGTGAGCCACGCTTAGGCCCTATACGGCGAAGATAGGCTATACGGGGGTAAGCTGCCACCACCGTTAAGGGTCATTATGTATGTTCAGGTAAAGCCTAGGCTTCATTTTAAAAGTGGTCCAACTTTCCTTACAAGGACAGGCACGTTTAGGAAAGATGAGGCAGGTTTATATTTAAGGCCGCCTCTTTTTTATTAATAAAACGAGTGATGATAAATTGCGAGGTGCAAAACAAAAAAATAAAAACACGCATTTAATGCACATGTACGCTTTCAATAACTTACATGACTATATTCAAACGAGCATCCGTAATTCGCGTCTGATGAATCTTTCAGATTAATAAAGTGGCAATTCCAGTCACTTTGCAGCACTAATTCAATCACACGTACAATAAATTCCTTTATGCATTACCAGAGTGAAATGGTAGGTCAATAGGAGAAAATTTTATGGGCTACGCTTTATTTTTATTTTAATAGTAAATTAACAGAAATCGATGCGTACAGACAAAGCTCATATATATATATATACACAGTATATATATAGTACAGGTGGGCGGAAAGAAGCTCCCTATTTTGGATTGGTAAAAAAATACGTATATTATCCATTTATTTCAGAAGAAATAATATGAAAAGGTAGGCATACATGGTAGGTTTTCTCTAAAATTCAATGTGGGCTCCAACTCTTTCCACCAGCTTCTGGAGCCGCCCAGGAATGGCGTCCACTGACTTTAGCAGGAACTCCGGCGGGATGGAGGACATGACTTCCCGAATTCGGTCCTCCAGTTCTTCCAATGTCCTCGGTTTGGTGCGGTAGACTTCTTCCTTTACCCACCCCCAAAGAAAGAAGTCGCACGGTGTCAAGTCGGGCTCCTGGCTGGCCATTGATGTGGACCACGACGACCCATCCAACGCCCAGGGAAGTGGGCACCCAGCCAGTCACGGACAACAAGAGCGAAGTGCGGAGGGGCGCCATCTTGCATAAATATCAGATCGTCGATGGTCTTCCATGTGCTGACAACCGGCCAGACCTCGTTTCGCAACATAGCAAGGTACCGCTCAGCATTCATGGTGTTGCGCAGAAGGAACGGGCCCACAACCTGATCTGAGGTCATACCACACCACACCGTTACACTGAACCGATTCTGCCGTTTTTCAGCGGTAACCATGGGATCCTCTCCTGCCCAGTAGTGGCAATTGTGGCGGTTGACAAAGCCTCCGACGTGGAACACCGCCTCGTCGCTCCAGAGGATGTTGCGGAAGAGATGGGGCCAGTCTTCATGCCAAGCCAGCATGATTTCCCCGAACTCCATGCGAATGTCGCAGTCCTCGTCCGAGAGAGATTGGCAGTAATGCGGCTTCCACGCACGCCAGTTCAGCTCCTTCTTCAGCACAGTTCGCACTGAGTAGCGGGAGAGTCCACTTTCCCGAGCTGCCTGGCGAGTTGACTTTCGTGGACTCCGTGCGAACATTTCCTGAACTGCCTGCACCGTCTCCTGGGCCCTGGATGTCGAAGGGCGACCACATCTTCGAACATCTGCCACAGACCCCGTGGTCATGAGCTTCGAGTGGCAGTTCTTGATTGTTTTCGGGTCCACTTGGGCACGTGGTCCGTGAATGGCCCGCCACCATCTTTGAACTCGAACGACAGATTGCCAAACTTCGTACCGTGCCGCCAACTGGGCACGCTCCTGCAGTGTTAAACGCTCAGCCATGTTACCCTTCAATCTGAAATGAAAAAAAAAAATGAACGTTACAATTGTACCACTTTAGAGAACACAAAGAGAACACTTTAGAGAAAAAAAGATTACCGTTACAATTGTACCACTTTAGAGAATACACCATAACAATATAACAATACAATCACAATTTATACATAATTTATATGTAATTTAAATTAGGGAGCTACTTTCCGCCCACCCTGTACTATATATATATATATATATATATCAGGTCATCCCATAACTAATGTCGTTTTTTAGATCGGAATTTGAAGGACAAAAAAAAACTCAACTGAAACTTTTTAATCTGGTATATATGTTCCATCGGAATCAATGACACTCTGCCAACGTTCTTTAAGCTTTTCAATGCCGTTTATAAAATTCAGACGGTTTTGAGGCAAAAAACGTACAAAGACTGGTGTGCAGGTCATCTAAAGAAGTATACTGTTTCTCGTTAAGATAGTTTTGCAGACTCCTGAAGAGATGATAATCTGAAGGCGCAAGGTCTGGAGAATATGGAGGATGTGGAAGTTTTTCCCACCCAAGCTCCTCAATTTTTGCAGAAGTGATCCGAGCGGTATGAGGACGTGCGTTGTCGTAGTGGAACACGATTCCTTTCCGATTAACCAAAGAAGGTCTCTTTTCTTTTAGTGCAGTGTTCAATCGATCCAGTTGTTGACAGTAGACTTGAGCGGTGATTGTTTGGTTGTGTGGTAAGATTTCAAAGTGTATTACACCACCTTTATCCCACCAAACACTAAGCAACACCTTCCGAGGGTGAAGATTTTGTTTTGGCTGTGGTGTGGCTGGTTCTCCGGCACAAACCCACTGTCGACGGCGCTTAACATTCTGGTACAGTATCCACTTTTCATCACCAGTCACTAAATGGTGCAAAAACGGATCTTGGAGTTCACGGGAATGAAGAGCTGTGCTAATGTTTACCCGCACCCTCAGATTGTCGACCGACAATTCATGTGGCACCCATTTTCCTAACTTAGGCACTTTCCCGAGTTATTGCAAATGTCGTTGGATGATGGACGGGGATGAATTGAGTTTCTGGGCCAATTCTCCGACAGTTGTTGAACAGTCTTCTTCAAGTGCGGCTAACAGCGGGTCATCATCAAACTCAGCAGGGCGTACAGAGCGTGCTGCATCTGTCAAACAGCAGTCACCATTCCTAAACTTTTGAAACCATCTTTGACATTTCCTCACATGCAGAATATCGTTGCCATAAACGTCCTGAATGTTTCGCGTTGCTTCAGTAGCACTATTCCCTTTTTTGAACTCGTAAAGCATTATATGTCTGATATGCTCTTCTGATACCGCCATGTTTATGAGGGGTTCACATAAAGCAAAACACACATCTCCACTGGTCAAGGTCTGTAAAGTATGTAGCGAAACACGATAGATCTCATCTTAGATATAACCTTCGGAAAATTTATGCTTAAACCGAGTAGGACTAGTTTAAACTTAATATATCGTAAAAAACGACATTACCTATGGGATGACCTGATATATATATATTCAGTGGCGACTCCTGCACTCGGGCTTCTCGGGCTGAGCCCGAGAGGCAAGGAGCAAGAAGCATGAGAGATAAAATTGTGTATTTATAGATTTAAGTTTTAAATACAAATTGTAAAAATGTTTTTTGGTTGGTAGTATGTTACTATTTTTCTGTCTAGCCTTCGTCACGCGAGCAAATTTTGAGCGCATTTAGATACCCTTACTACCTATAAAGAAACTATATTGACACAGTTTTCGTGTAATCTTTCAAGATCCTTTACTCGGGCGCAAGACATTACGCCCAAGAAAGTATAAGTAATATCGTATATTTAAAGTTATTTTAATGAATAATTATTTGCTTGCATACGGTTACATAATAGTCCTCCTTCTAATTCTCATTAAATAAAATACGTTTTTCCTCCTATTAATTTTTTTTATAAAGAAAAAACATTTCAACTCGGGCTTATATCCTTCGGCCTTGTAGATGCACAATTTTTAATTCTGGCGATACATGGTAACTTTTTACGTTTCAATAATTTCCAGAATTTGCTGAAAATTTTGCAATGCATCATCTTAATGCTTTGCAAACTAATATCCAAATGTAATTGACTCCAAATCCTTAGTTAACGAATTGAAATATCTTTATCGTGACAGTGACTTTAGAAAATGCAAATCTGCAAATGAAATTTTAGAAGTCTTTCACGAACTAGGATTATTGTCCGCGATGTCGGAAACCACAAAGCTGATTCAGCTCCTTCTTACCATACCCGTAACTTCTGTTTCAAATGAAAGAAGTTCCTCCGTTCTTGATCGAATTGGATCATATTTAAGAAACACAATGGCTCAAGAACGGCTCTCATCCCTGGCTAGAATTTCAATTGAAAAAGAAATACTTATTGATTTAGAAAGCAAAAAGGAATTACATGACCGAATATTAAAGGAATTTGCTTTAAAACCAAGACGCTTGGACTTTATGTTCAAGTAAATAAAATTAAAATAATTGTTTTACCGAGGTATGTATTTATTTATTTTATTGATAATCTTAAGTTATTGTCATGCATTTAAATGTCGGCTCATATGTAGACTTGAAAATTTAAAAAGAGCCCGAGTAGTCTTGAAGAGCTGGAGTCGCCACTGAGATATATATATATATATATATATATATATATATATATATATATATATATATATATATACAGGGCGTCCCCAAAAAATGTATACACACTTTAACAGCTGATAGCTCAATTGATGTTTCTTTCTTTCCAAGTTAAACCCATTAGAATTAATAATGGCAGTCAGACTAAGCTTTGAACAAAGGAAATTCATTCTAAAATGCTACTGGAAGTGTGAAAACGCAGTTGAAGTGCAAAGACAGTTTAGGAGGGAGTTTCAAACAGATCCACCAACGCGACTTACCATCACTCGAATTAGAGATAAGTTTGAAGCCGATGGAACTGTTCAGAATGTCCACAAGAAGCGTTCCGGAAGACCACGGACATCGACAAGCCCCACAAAGCAAGAAAGAGTACTGGAAACGTATCACCAAAGTCCAAGAAAATCTGTGCGGCAAGCGAGTCGTGAGGTAGGAATTTCAGAATCGTCTGTCCAACGCATTTTGAAGCGCTGTCAATGAAAAGTTACATTCCAAGATTAGTCCATGCTATTAATGAAGATGATGATGATCCGGACCGAAGAGTGGAGTATTGCGAGTGGTACTTGGCACGATGTGGATGTGGATTGGACGAAGGGGTTTCGTAGAATACCCTCCGCGTTCACCAGACCTCACACCACTAGACTTTTTTTATGGGGATACTTAAAAGACAAAGTCTACGCTATAAAACCTGCAACAGTCGCTGAATTGAGAGCAGCCATTGAACGAGAATGCACACAAATACCAAACGAAATGTTTCGTGATGTTTGCGATTCCATTGCTTCGCGTTATCAGCAGTGCCTGGACCAGAACGGACGTCAGTTTGAAAACAGGCGTTGACAAAACAATCAAATAATGTCTGTAGATTCTATTACATTTTGAAAATGAAATGTATTTTAATAAACACTGCCTTTATAAGTATTTAAAGTGTGTATACATTTTTTTGGGACACCCTGTGTATATATATATATTCTGTGTGTGTGTGTGTGTGTGTGTGTAGGAAGGAAGAGCCAAGAGCGAGCGCCTACAAAAATGCTCCCCAATATAAGAAAGAGAGTTGAAATCAAGGTCTCTGAGGCTCACAATGACTTTTTTTTTAATTATTATTTTGAAAATATTGTGTAATGTGTAAAACGTACGTATGTTGTGAAGAAGAGAGGGTGAAGTGTGTTTGAGAGTATGCTGGGCTGCTCAGAGGGTAGATGAGACACGGAAAAAAATCAGCTAAAGCGACAGTGACAAGAGAAACGAGAGTTCCAGCACTCCCTATCTCCTGCCTAACGTCCCCACCCGGAGTACTTCCCCGGTTGATTGGTGTCTACAATCTCCTCATATATATATATATATATATATATATAGTTAAACTGGTCGTTCAGCTTGGTTAAGTAAAACAATATTATGAAAAGTATGTCGGAAATAATATGTCGTAATTTATTTATTGAACTTAAAATTGTGACATGTTTTATAAAATGAAAATATGCCCTGATAACTTTCATTTATTGGCCCTGTTTATATTCCAGCTTTTTATTTATTTATTTTTTTCTAATTCGAGCAATTAATGGGTTTGTTTACGCGCGGAATTTGGAAAAACAAATATAACGTACGGTAACACTCCTTTTGGGTCTAGGTTAATAACAGCGAATAGTACTGTTTACAGCATCGTTATTATATATCTGTTGAGAAGTTCTATAAACAGACTCGGTACAGTTATTAAAAAATGTAGTAACTGTTAATTGTTTTTTCAAGCTAAATTGACGAAATTGGCAGTTCGAAAGAGAAAATATGAAAAAAAGTGCCTTAGTCTTTGTAAACATTATGGCAACGTGTGACTGCCCTTAAACACCCATTTCATCGTCCCAAATTTTAACAGGAAGAACTTCCAGGAACTTCTGCCATTATCTTACTCCGCCTACAGTATGTTCTTCATTAAAACACCTTTTATTAAATGGGGCCTACGATGACCATTGCATCGTCGTAAAGCGATGTAATAACAACGTTTGAGGTTGTTTAAACTCTTTCGTAATAGCGAAGGTCATATTGACGGAGGAAACCTACGGCTTTCACGCGGGATCCGAAACCACGGGTCGCTACATCATCCGAACGCGGAGAACGGTCACCCAACCAACTACCGAACGTCAAAACGTCGCTTAACCTCGCTGTTCTAACAGTAAGCGGGAGTGCGTCGTTGCCACAACGTAACCATGAAGCGGAAAAGGGGAAACTAAGGTCGCGTGCGCATTTTTTCAGAAACAGCCGTCACGCATCAGGAGTTTTACACCCGTATTATTAAACATATGAAAAAATATATATTAATTTTATTTTATACGTAACAAACACATTTTAGTTATAATTATGTTACAGCAATTGCGCATTCTAATCGTATTAATGAGATACTCGGGCATAAAGTTTTGTCTGATGCGTGGCTGATGGATTTGTGACCAGCTCGCGTATAGCTTTTTAGCGTCACCAATCCACGATCAGTGGACAAATGGCGCTAAATTTACTGCGAAAAAATTCGATAGACAAGCATGCTGAATTTGGGTTTAATAACATTACGAAATGAATTACCGCGGAATAGGAAGAGAACCTAATTTTCATTTTCAAATACCGCTTACCGGTAATGGTTTGTGGGAATGTATCGCTAAATGCGTAAGGCAATTAGGGTTCTTGCCTATTATAATGCGATCCCCATGACTGAAAAATATAATTAAAAATACAAACCTAATCTCACCATTAAGCTCTACTAGTCTAAACAATGAAAACATTTTTTTAAGTTATAAATCTAAGGAAACCTCCAAAAAGAACTTTCTCGTTCGTCTCAAAGAACGTAGAAACGAGAACTCAAATTTGTTCAAGTTTTTGACCTCTTCTAAAACGTTTCCTCCACCGAATTAAACAAACCACGGTGATTGCTGTCCGTCAGCCCTTCCCCTAAAGGCCTAAACCCACCCACTCCCACCCCGAGCACGGACTTTCCATCGTCTCTCCATGCCATTCCCACTCGCATCCTCGGATTCTGCACTTTGGTCCCGCCGTCCCCGGTCAGGTCAGGATAGCATGGAGTGGGAAGGGGGTCCTTTTTCGCGAGGAAGTCACGAATCTCGTACATGAATATATAAAAGGGACTCTTTGTATTCCGAACTGGTGGAATAAAATTTACCATTTTGTCGGGGAATGACTGAAAAATATTAAATTTTTAAATATATTTTATTAAGAATAAATAATTCATAAATTAATAATTACTACGGACCAATGTTAAATTTAAAAGGAAACCATTTGGTTTAATCATACTTTTTTCGGAACGTGTTTGCCGGATTTCGTGCTGTAAAAATAAAAAAATACTACCTTAAAAATAATAAAAATAATAATGTTGTATATATACAGAGAGAGTTCCCCGAGTTCGCATTTCAATTTCTTTTTAAATAATAAAAATAAAATAAATAAACATACGATATTAATACTACAGCAAATCTGTAGTCTGAAAGTTGGCCCAAGCAGGGGCGAGTGGCCAGACAGTGGCCTGTTACAAAACTTGTTCATACCTTTAGGCAAATTACACGATTAAATTATTTATAATGATGGTAAATTATCATGAGAAAGGTAGGCCTACATGGATGAACATTCTGTATAATATTTACTGCTATTTATTCAAACTGTTTTTAGAAATTTTAAAACAAAATTATTGTATTTACAAACTAAGGCGCGAATATACAAAAGGTGGACCTTAATTTCGAAGGGAATAACTGCTCTTTTACCCTCCAATGCGCTTAACTGAAAATATACAAACCCTCGTATAAGCTATAGCTACCCTTTTTAACAATATTAACGTACTTCTGCTTCGGGGGCTAATGGACATAAAACTAGGAGGGTGCCATAAATTGTAGGTGGCATCTCATTACAAAATTGAGGGAAAGAGAAAAGCCGCAGAGAGAATGTCGTAAAACGCCGTCAGTATGGAACCAAAATTTTTTCGCATGATGAAAAAAAAATCTGAGCACATTCCTCTTTTAATATAGGCCTAAACGCGCTTCCCTCTTTTCGCTTTCTACACTTAAATTCTACACTAGGCGAGTGTACTTCTGGATTTATCACACGGTACCTTCATGTTACAACAGAAATTTAGATTCGAAATCTATAACGTATTGATTGGATCTATTACGGCGATTTTATTTCACAAAAGGTTTTAGATCCTATCGGGATCAAGTACGAGTACACGAAGTACATTGGCGCTACGAGCCAACCCAATAGTAGTAGTAGTATTAGTAGTAGTAGTAGTAGTAGTTCCTAACCTTTTCTGGTTCAAGGCATCCCAATGCCATCTGTTGTTCTTTCGCGGCTCCCCGGAGCAGTTTCGTCGCCCACAGTTCAACATCCAGTTCTGCCCCCCCAACCTTTCCTCCTCTCTCCAATACCGCATAACTTCAAAATGAACCAATAAAATATCCGTTTGGACATAATAAATAGCGAATCTTTTGTTCCACTTGAAATTTTCATATCATCAGTAAAATTTTGAATTTTCATTTACTTATTTTTTTTTTTAACTTTCATGAAGTTTCGCCACACTCTCTCAGGGAGTCGGGAGACACCTACGAACGACATCCCGGTTGTGAAACAACAATGAACTAACTATTGGAAAATGCGTGTATAGAGAGAAGTCCGCAACTTGCCCGAAACACGCTTGATCCAATGAGATACGAGTCCATTAAACAATATCGTAACCAAAGTTCGCACACCTGCTTCAGTGCTCGAGCCTAAAACTCTTCAAATTAAAAAACAAAAATTTCATTAAAAGTATTGATTTATTTCCATGGTGGTTTGACACAACTATATATATATATATATATATATATGATACAACTCAGAATGGTCCCCTGACAAACTTTTATGTTATACACAGACCGTGCATGGAACACGGAAACTTGTTCATGCACGGTCTGTGTATAATATATTATATATACATATATATATATATATATATATATATATATATATATATATATACCCAATGCAAACTAGCCAAAATGGAGGGACATATGGGCGTAGGCATTCTTAAGTGGAACTATTTCATTCTAATTTAAGGTCATTCACAGACTTCTATTAACTTGTTAATTAGGGAATGTATGAGTTAGTTGTGGTCAGCGTTCAAGTGTTGAAGTGGAAATGGAAGCATTCACGCAACAATGATGAACGACCTAAGAACGTTATTGATTTCCTCCTAATTAATTAAGTGCCAATGATTTCACCCTTTTCGCCTACACATACGATTACAGAAGGTAATGCCACATCTTTATGCAAACTATACGCCAACCTGTAGCCATACAAGAATTTACTTATTGGTGTACACACACACACACACCACACACCACACACGTGCGCATCTCCGCATAAGCGAGGTACTGCCTTTTAAAATCCATATACTGGTATCTAGAAAAACTATTAGTATAACCTAACTTAATACAATAAAAAGGTTTCTTGATTTTTTTTTATATAAATTTTTAAAAATGTTCTGAGGTATCAAGTATTACAGTTCGCAAAAATATTACTCCACTTCATTGGTGAATTATCAGACACTCGACCTCACTTATGCCCAGTTGCTTACGCGTGCGCGCGCACGCACGCAAGAAGACGAGGTTTTACCTAATGCTGACCTCTTCAAGGTGGACACCTTTTTAAGGGTGGGATTCGTAATGAAAATTTAAAAAGGGGCTAACAAACGCATCTAAATCCTACGTACTGAGGAGGGTTCACTGACTTATGATACCTTCTAAAGTTCAAAAGCCGCAACATTATCTTACAGTTAGAATATAATGCGGAAGGGCCTCATTGTTTTAATTGGTCTTTTGTAGGTCCTCTGGTACAGAGGATGCGGTATAGCTACGGTGCTTGAACATTTCGTTTTTGATCTTTCCGAGGGAGCTCCTCTAGCGTAGTGTAGGCGACTACGGTACACTCATTGGGTCACCGTAGTAATGAAACAACGTTACCATTCCCAACTGAAGCGGCAACTCCGGTACACGGTTAACACTTTAAGGCCGGAATTTGTCGTAGGGTTACGAATGCGTGTATTTTAAACGCTACCAATTTGTACCAGTCGTCCTTAGAGGGTTACTATATGCAATGAACTAATTACGTAGAATTAACAAAATCCTTTTAATAACGGTAACGAGAAAAAGCTTGTCAAGTTTATACTAGAGAAAGAGGAAAAGGGGTTAGGCCTAACTCTCGGAGACCAAGAAGAGGGGAAGGAGGTCACCGAAGGCGGAAACAAATGGAAACAAAATAATTAAGTTCCACTCCGAGTACGCCCTCTTACGCGGTATTTACCGAACCCTTAATGGAGGGGGAAAACACGGTATGTACGAGTACCTAATCACAATGAAAGATCTTAGCTTCAATTTCTATTAATTTGCACATAATAATAGTGCGCTTTGCAGGAATAAACATATATATATATATATATATATATATATATACATTCAACTGCAAAGAACACGCAGTATAAATAACGTAAAGAACGATGCTTGTATAGGAGATATTCCGCGCAATATCTCCTATACAAGCGTCGTTCTTTACGATATATATATATATATATATATATATATATATATATATATATTTTTTTTTTTATTTTTTTTTTAAGTTCGGGAAGAACCGATTCGCCTCTATTTAAAAGGGCATATCTCGGCGGAAAAACAAAGAAAAAGTGAGAGGAAAGACAGAGGAAAAAGAAAGGGTGGAGGGGACAGTCGAAGTGGAAAAAGACCAAGGATGACAGGACTGCAGGGTCGAGCCCCATCATCCTTGGGTGCTAGGGCCGGGAGGGCGCACGTGAAACCTCCAGGAACAAGCACGTACCAAAGAGCACGAGCTTAGAACCCCCTTGCGGGGATATATATTATATATATATATATATACACACCTGGTAGGAGTTTCGCACGTCGATTCCTTATCTCATGTAGGTCAGGCTCATGGCGCTATGGCCTTACCCTAAAAACAGTAGGTTACGATGAGGGGGAAAACAGATACTAACAAGAACAAGTACTATTTCACTCATCTACCTTTTCCCCAACGTCGAAGCGATCGGCGCCTTTTTTCTTTGCCCAAGCGGCAATTTCTATATATATGCTGTATACAGTATATGTTACAGGGAATCTGTGTAACTAGGGATTTCATGAAATCCCTAAAATGTTCTGGGATTTCACGCGAGGTTAAGTCGTGATATTTCCGTTAAACCTACGGAAAAGTTATTGAATGCCGGGTTAGGTTAATTGAATGCCCGGTTAGGCCAACTGTACGCCCTTGACGATTGGTTAGGTTAAGTCGTGATATTTTCATTAAAACTAACGAAAATATCACGACTTAACCTTACATGAAATCCCTGAACATTTTAGGGATTTCATGAAATCTCTAATTACACAGATTCCCCGCAACATATACAAATGATTAGGGCCATTAGGCCAACATAGAGTAAATAAAATTTAATAAGATCATCCTTGGCATTATGCATGTTCATATTAGGCCTATATAAGTTGAAATATTCGTGGGCTACGTCATGGCTGATGTCATAACACCGCTTCCCATCGATCAGTGAATTTGAGCAACATTAGATGTGGAAAGTACTTGGATGGGAGACCCTCCTCCGCGTCCAGATTATGTAGCAACTCGTGGTTCGGATCCCACATAAAACTGTAGGTTCCCTCAGTCATATCACCTTAGAAATTGCGAAAGTTGTGGAACAACCTCATACATACATACATACATATATATATATATATATATATATATATATAACACATGGTGAGTCAAAAGTCTGGAAACATAGGAACTATGCTTTTCAATGCAAATATACATATACAGTGCCCGCGAAAAGTATCCGATCACTCAAGAAAATACAATATTTTCCCTTGATATTCAGAGACACGTAATTCACTTTCTATTTGTTCTAGCGACATCTGGTAACTTTGAGGTTGCTCGCTGATATGAGAGCTATCCAACGCATTCTCAAATTAGTGTTCTGGTAGCCTTCGTTGCGGGTGGCTGTGTCTCAAATTTGTCAGATTTCACTGTTTGTGTAAATTTCTTGATATTTTTTTTTTTTTTTACAGAAAGTGGTGTAAATAAAATTTATATATAATGTGTGCTAAAAAACAACTTAAGAGTGATTGTCGAGGTGCTATTGTTGCTTTGCATGCATGGGAAATCACAGAGACAGATAGCTAAGGAATTAAACATATCCCAATGTACCGTTAATTTATGGGTTTCACGGGCTAAGAACAATGGTGGCCTAACCACGCCAGTCCCTAAAAAACGATCTGGCAGACCGAGAAAAACAAATTCGCGAACAGACAAACTTATGAAACGTTTAGTATTGAAAAACCCAACAATAACTGCGAAAGAAATAAATTTAATATGAATAATTTGTTATCTGGTGTTTCTGAACGAACTATCCAGGAGCGGCTCCAAAAAGAACTCGGATTACCATCTCGCCATGCTGCTAAGAAACCGTTCATTAATGAAAAATGCGTAAAAAACGTGTCGCATTTTGTAAAAAATACATTCATTGGACTGTTGATGACTGGAAGAAGGATTTATTTAGCGATGAGTCGACATTTTTGACATTCAGAAGTTGTCCAAAAAAGGTTCGCCGGCCTATTGGCTCAATAGGATGGACCCTAAATACACCCTAAAGACAATGAAACACCCTCCAAGTGTGATGGTTTGGGGTTGTTTCGGTTACTATGGGCGTGGAAACTTATATTTTCTTCCGAAGAACACAACTATGAATGGTGCACGGTATTTAGCAATGCTACAGGATAAACTTCCAATGGCAATGGCAATCCAAAGGACAAAAACATACATGCATGATGGTGCACCATGTCACAGGGCCAAAATAGTGACAAAATGGATTACTGACAATAAATTTGATATTTTGGATTGGCCTGGTAATAGTCCAGATCTCAATCCGATAGAAAATCTGTGGCTAATAATAAAAAATAAGGTTGAATGCCACGACACTGGCTCAGTCGAAAAATTACAAGAGGCCATCAAAAGGTATGGTGCAAGGAAATATCAGTGGAAGTTTGTCAAAACTTGATTAAATCCATGCCAAAACGTCTAGAACAAGTCATCCAAACCAAAGGACAGATGACAAAATACTAATATAAGGTTAGTATACATTTAAACATTGTTTTTTATGTAAAAAATACAAATTTCAAGGGTGATCGGATACTTTTGCATTAAAAGCATAGTTCGTTTCCAGACTTTTGACTCACCGTATATTATATATATATATATATATATATGTATGTATGTGTGTGTGTGTATATATATATATATATATATATATAAAAGTGCATTTTGGTCGGGTATTTCTAGAAATTCTAACGAACTATATTTTTGTGAATTTCCATAACCAAAATTAAACCAACCAAATATAAACGTGGTGGAGAAGAGCCATGGTTAAAAAAATTATTATTATTATTATTATTATTACTATCAAAGTTAGGAAAAATAGAGAATAAGCATCTTAGTCATGTATTTTAAAATAGAGTTAGTACAGATAATTCATATGAAAATGAATTATTGATTTTAAGTTAAAAGTTTTGTGACTTCATTGCTCTGCCAAAATTAAACTCAACATTATTGCTAAACTAATTTGTCTTATAAATTATGACTTTACATGACCAAAATTCAATTTCCGAATGTCGACATTCGACTTTATGCGAGTATATCGATTTCGGATTTCGGATTAATTTCAGATTTTCAATGAAAACCACTTACCTAACCTTAACCAACCGGTATTTTTTTTACAAGAGTACATTACAGGCTTTTGAGGATTTTTTGAGGAATTTTGGAATTTTAGGTTAGGTTAGGTTAGGTTAGGTTATATATTAAAACTGTTTTCCGATTGTTTTTGATGTTGTTTGAAAGAAATGAACCTTAGTTCAAACCGCATCAAAAACCATCAGAAAAATGTAGTTTTGATTTACAAAGCCTGTAATGTACACTTGTAAAAATTTACCACCTAACCTAGCGTAACCTAACCGGGCATAATGTAAAATAACCAAAATTAACTAAACCAATGCTGACCTACTTTGGACTAACTCCTTAGTATCGACATTATGCGTGTTTGATTTCCCACGAAATGATTACCGTTTCCATGGCCGGGACCCCTCCGAGTGTGTTGAGCGTATCACGGAAGTAATTCTCTCGGGTATGAAGGCGTACATTCCATACTCTATTTCTACTACTATACAAAAAAAACCCTAGGTTTAACTTTGCTTGTTCTAATGCTATCCGCAACAGAGAGGAGACTTTCAGAAGATACCGTCGCCATCCAACTCCTGACTCTCACTCAGCTTATATTTCTGCCCGGAATCGTGCAAAAACTGTTCTTCGACTCGCCAAAGGGTATTATTATAGTATTACACCCGTCTAACGTCCAGCAATTATTATATGTTCATTAAGTAGATTTTTTAATTCTAAGACACTTTCCTTCTATAGCGTTTCCGTCGCAAATGCTTCGTTTTCGAGATATAAACATTTTTTTGGTGTGTATCTAGTGTATGTTCATACGTTCGTTTGTGTGTTCATACGTTCGTTTGTGTGTTCGTACGTTCGTTTGTGTGACCGTTACATGTCTGCCCAATCACTGCGCTCCATCCATTTCGAATTTGAATTACTTTGCTACCGGAATGGAACACTCATTCCACTCATTCAGAAGTACATTAGGCCTGGCTCTGTGATTTATAGTGATTCCTGGGCTGCCTACAAGACTATAAGTGATTTAGGTTACAAGCATTTTGTTATTAATCATTCTAAAAATTTTGTGCATAACGAGAATATCGAAATTCACATACAATATCGAAAGATTTTGGCGGGATTTAAAAGAATGGGTTAAGAGGCCAGGTATTCGGTCAAAATATCTATACCAATACCTGGCAAGGTATTTATTCATTTCTTCAGTTAAAGACAAGCGAAATCTACTCCAGGAAGAGCCTCAGCCTGCCCCTGCACGTGAATAAGGTAATTCCTGTTTTTCTTTTAGGTTAGGATAGGTTAGGTTAGGTTAGGATAGGTTAGGTTAGGTCAATTTTGAAGGTGAAATTTGTTTTTCCTATGGTTTTTGATGTTTTGAACGAATCTGACCTTCAAAACCGTTGGAAATGACTCGTTTTTGATTGCCGGCTGGGGGGGAGGGGGTTATCTCAAAAACGAGTCATTTCCGACGGTTTTGAAGGTCAGATTCGTTCAAAACACATCAAAAACCATAGGAAAAACATAAATTTCACCTCCAAAGGGAGACGGGTGTAATACTATAAATTTACCCGCCAAAGTTCATTCATCAGACAAAACTGTGAAAATATCTAATTATAATTCTTTGCGCTCGTTCGGTCACCTAGAAAAGAACCTCTCCAACAACTTTACTTCCTCTTCTTTCCCTCCTCTTTTACACTGACGGCTCAGTTGCCGTCTCTTCTCCTGATAAAGCTGAACTCTTCGCTCAAACTTTCGCCTCCAACTCAACCCTGAACGATTCCGGGGCTCTTCCGCCATCTCCTCCTCCCTCTGACTTAATTATGTCTAAAATTAGAATCTCTTCCAAACATGTTTTTTCTGTCCCGATCTGGGCTCAACTCTTGGAAGGTGTACGGTCATGATGGTGTTCCTCCTGTTGTTCTCAAGAACTGTGCTTCTGTGCTGACATCGTGCCTCGGCAAACTCTTTCATCTGGTACTTTTCCTTCCTCCTGGAAGTTCGCTCTCATTCAGCCTGTCCTACACAAGGGTGACCGCTCTCCCCTCCGACTATCGTCCAATTGCTTTCATTTCTTGCCTTTCGAAAGTTTTTTAATATATCTGAAATAGTAAGGTTCTTAAACACCTGTCTTCTCACAATCTTCTTTCAGATCGTCAGTCTGGGTTCCGCAAGGGACACTCTACTGGCGATCTTCCTGCATATTTCTCTGATTCTTGGTCATCCTCCTTTCGGGATTTTGGTGAAACCTTTGCTAGTGTGCTAGACATATCAAAAGCTTTTGATTGAGTCCGACACAAATCCTTAATTTTGAAACTGCCCTCCTTCGGTTTCTATCCTTCTATCTCTGCCTTCATTTCTAATTTCCTTTCTGGACGTTCTATACCTACGGTTGTAGATGGCCACTGTTCTTCTCCTAAAACTATTAATAGTGGTGTTCTCAGAGCTCTGTTCTGTCACCCACTCTTTTCCTTTTATTTAATCAATGATCTATTAAGTCGCACCTCCTGTCCTATCCACTCCTGTGATTCCACCCTTCACTTCTCCACCCACTTCACAAAGCGTCCTACTGAACAGTCACCCCATGCTTCGCGTTGGACGGCTATGGTGTACCTGACCTCTAATCTTTCTACTGTCTCTGATAGAGAAAACCTTGTGGCTTCCAATGCTTCAAAAACTCAGTTCCTTCATCCCCCATCTGTCTACTCGTCACAATCTTCCACCCGACTATTCCCTCACCTTCACTAACGCAACTCAATCCTTCCTCTTCTCTTAACATTCTTGGCATTTCCTTTTCTCGTGATCTTTCCTGAAAAGATCACATATACTCTCTTTTTAAAACAGCTTCTAAGAGGTTAGGTGTGCTGTACCCGGCTCCGCAGTTTCTTCATCCCCTCTCAGTTGCTGAAATCTGTACAGGGTTTTGTCCGCCCCTGTATGGAGTACGTTTCTCATGTGTGGGGTGGCTCAATCCACACAGCTCTACTTGATCGGGTGCAATCAAAGGCTTTTCGTCTCATCAATTCCCCACCTCTTACTAACTCTCTTCAATCCCTCTTTCTTCAACGCAATGTTGCCTCACTCTCTCTTTATCATCACTATTATAACGGATACTGCTCTTCTGAACTCTAACTGCATGCAGTGGCGTACTAAGGAGGGTGCGAGGGAGGCCGTCCGCCCCGGGTGACAGCCAGGAGGGGGGTGCCATCGGGAGAGTTGAAATACCAGTACAAGTTTTCAAACCAAATGAAAAATTCGCCAAAGTAAGAAAAAAAAATTTTTAAATGTTCAAACTATTACATCTTAATGTTAATTTCCACTATAAAATAAATTTTTATTTTTATTGGCAATACAAAATTTACAAACGAAAAATTAAATATTTGATAAAAATTACATCGAAAGGCGAACGTTTGTTGACGTTTTAGTCATCAGTTTGTTGAGCATAGCCAGCTGGCTGCAACTGACATTCCGAGTCTTGTTCACTTGATACTGGCTCCACAATTTAGGGTGGCCCGCTTTTCAATTTTTTTGAAAAGTATAGGTGATCGTGGTTTTTCCCATTATTTGGCACTATACTAGCACATTGGTACCATTTTTACAAAAATTGATCAATATTTAGGGGTCTCGCATCGACCTTGAAATTACTATTTTTTTTTAAAAATGCGTACTTTTTAACTTTTTACTGAATCAAGATAAATCGTTAAGTAGGGATGTTTTCTGAATCCTCTTAATGAGAGAAGTTGTTTGGTGTGCCTGCCAATGTCATACGACTAACGGTTTAAAGGTTGTGCCTGTATACAGGTAATACCAACGTGCTAGTATAGTGCCAAATAATGGGAAAAACCACGATCACCTATACTTTTCAAAAAAATGAGTCACCATACCCGGGCGGAATGTATAATGTATATAGGTAATTAGAAAATGCACTATGCCTGTGCCAGGTACCTAACCTATTTCTTTTTTTGCAGATCATAACATTTTGAAATTCTGTCTGAGTTCCTCATCCTTTGTCATGGACAAATCGATGGTAACCACAACTGGAAGAACTCTTGAAGCTACAAATAGAGAGTCATCAAAAGGAAAGGCGAAAATAACATCGCTACCTTCTCTAAGATCGGCCTCGGAAATTTTTTTAGTTGGCCAACCGTCGTCCTCCATCAGTGGTAGCAAATTGCCAACAACACGGCAGGTTTTGCAATACTTCTTCAGTGTTATCCAGTACACTGCTAACAGGAAAGACGCATTCAAAGAAACCGTAAACAACGTCTTAAAGTTTTGGAACATGGCCCGCATTAAAACAATCACAAAGCTCAACTGCGAACGGAAGCTAGAGGCATTGTGGAAAGAGTGGCACTTACTCCAAAAGAGCAGAAAACGAGAAACTGACGCCGGAGGAAAACGGCAGAAGTTTTCGGACAGTGTGGACAAGCTGTGGGATATCGGAGCATCTGACGCTGTCGAAGATATAAAGAAGAATCGACTGCTGTCCGACAAGGACAAGAAAGAAGACATTGACTTCTACCTCGATCAACGTGGTCCTCGGGTGGCAACGATGAACGGGAACGATAAAGTTTTCGCTGTAAAAAGAAAGCTACAGGAAGGAAAAACGTCCTCGCCAGGAGCCGCAAACCTCAAAGTGTGCATACGAAACCGGAGATGAGGCCATGGAGAATGATGATACTGGCATGTCAGGAGAGTCGGAGACAGAACTAGCGTTCCCCCTGCCGAAAGAGCCAAGTGTGTCTGTCAATCTTCCTCGCCGCATCCTTAATGCACCTGCTGTCATGGAAGTGGCTGATCGTTTCCGCATGTCAATAATCAGGTGCGTATTGTGTATAGTATTCATCGATAGCGTCAGTTTTAAAGTGTCCCGTAACCCACATGTATTCTTGACAGTCTCCTTTCCACTTTCCATTATCTACATAGGTAGTAAGCATTGTGGCTGCTATCACACGTTCGGCGGATCCACCAGCAGACCTCAATCAGTTCAGCATCTCGAAAGAAACGGCTCGCCGGGGAAGAGTGTCACATCGCCGTGAAGTGGCGACGGCTGTGAAGGACTCCTTCACGCCACCGAGGCACACTGTTGTCCACTGGGATGGCAAAATGGTCAAGGTCAGTTGATTAAGTTTTCATAGCTATCAATTTAGTAATGAGATTCATGAAGCATAATGTCAATTAAAAAGAGAACTGAATGTGAACAAAAATAGGTTACTTTACAACCATGAAATTGAAATATATGGCATGTGTTTCAGAACTTCCTTGGAACGGCGGAGCACCGCCAAGCAATTCTCATCTCCGGGGCTCCTCATTGCACAGAAGGAAAGTTGCTGTCAGTCCCAGCTGTTGCTGACGGCACCGGACTGTCGCAGGCGCGGGCAACCATACATGCTCTCGAAGATTGGGGATGTGAGGAGAGCGTCATCGGACTCTGCTTCGACACCACTTCCACCAACACGTTAAGTTATTGTTTCTTTCTTCCTTATTTGTCTGCTATTTGCTGATTTTTTTGAAAAGTATAGGTGAGCGTGGTTTTTCCCATTATTTGGCACTATACTAGCACATTGGTATTACCTGTATACAGGCACAACTTTTAAACCGTTAGTCGTATGACATTGGAAGGCACACCAAACGACTTCTCTCATCAAGAGGATTCAGAAAACATCCCTACTTAATGATTTATCTTGATTCAGTAAAAAGTTAAAAAGTACGCATTTAAAAAAAAAAACTCGTAATTTCAAGGTCGATGCGAGACCCCTAAATATTGATCAATTTTTGTAAAAATGGTACCAATGTGCTAGTATAGTGCCAAATAATGGGAAAAACTACGATAACCTATACTTTTAAAAAAAATTGAAAAGTGGGCCACCCTACGGTCCACATACATGAGGTATGTTTCATTAAATAATTATGATAAAGCATAAAGTGCTGGTGTTTATAACAATATCATGATACTTATACCAGCGTCCAGTAATTTTTGACAATGTGGTATCATAGTGATGTTTAAGTGTTTATAAATGCATCGTCGTGATGTTATAATACCCGGTAAATGCATTGTGGAGAGGGTCATTCATTATGCAACTACAAAGTGTGAGGAAATGGACATTTCTATGGAGAGAAAAGGGAGAGTAAAGCTCCAAAAAAGGATGCCAGGATCGCTTTCATCAAGAATTGGAGATTCGTTCTAAGGCAACGGATCAAATTCTGTCAATCTTCGCTGTTATTCAGCCAAACACTTTGGTTGTTGCAACAGGAGAAGAACTTCGGAAGTATATTCCAAATTTGACTCAGATTTTCGATGAATTCTCTGATGAAGATATCAGTGTGGAAATTGGACGACTTCGGAGACATTTGGAAGCTGCCAAAATTAGCGTTCAAGAGGCAAAGAAATGGACAGCATTGCAGTTTCTGGAGTTTATTGTGAAATGGGATTTTTGTGAATCTTTGCCAAGCTTGTCACTGTGTTTGAGATTCTTTTTGACTGTCTGTGCGTCTATTGCTTCATGTGAAAGAAGTTTTTCCAAATTGATATTGATAAAAAATTTCTTTCGCTCGACCATGAGTCAGACAAGATTGACAAATCTGGCTTTACTTTCAATTGAACATGAATATGCAAAGAAGGTGAATTTTGACGGTCATTGATCAATTTGCAGAAATTAAGGCTCGAAAGCAGAGACTGTGAATCCTCTCTATTTACCTTTGAAGAATAGGCTGAGCGTTGAGACTGGATTTCCGTGTTTTTTGTATAAAATAAAATGCAGCATTACCTGTTCACTGAATTTTTAATGTCCTGCATTTTTCTAATTTCCAATTTGCTTATGACAGTAATGTACTGTTTAAAAATCTACTCGCAAACATAATATATTTTTCTGTGTGTTAAATTTTAAAATTATTTACGGGGGGGGGGGCCAAAGGAAGGATCCGCCCCGGGTGCCAAATACTTTAGGTACGCCCCTGACTGCATGCCTCCTTCCTTAAGAAGAGCACGCAGTACCAGACTTTCGACATATTCTCACGCCTTTTCTGACCAACTCTGACGCAAAGGTTAATCGATATTTTCAATCTTTCACCTACTCAACCAGTCAATTCTGGAACAATCTTCTTCAATCTCTCAAACGCAGAGTGTCCAGGCATCTCGAAAACCTCGTACCTTGATTCTGACTTTCTTCTTCCTCTATAGGGGAGCGGGCGTATTTGGGGACATTCGCCCTTGGCTCATCTTTCCTGCATAAAAGAAAATGTCGGCATTGCGCAAATCAACTTTGTTCGCTACCCGAAATTATGTCCGTAAAGTATATATGTACTGTAAAGTCTTCAATAGATTTCTTTATTACTTAATAATAATAATGAATAACAAGTAAATTAAAGGTAATTACGTAACTTGGAGTTTTGAACAAAAATTAAAAAAAAAACCCGTTACTCGTGTTTTGTACAGATTCATCGTCATAACGGATCATTTTCTTATTTTAAGAAAATCATGCAGATAATTATATCGAGAAAATGACTACGCTTTACTACTAACCTGAAATAACCTAACAAAACACCTTACGCCTATTCTGAGAATCTACTGTGTGTGTGTGTGTGTGTGTGTGTGTGTGTGTGTGTGTGTGTACACCTCGTAACCTCGTAGCAGTTTCGTGCGTCTCTCTCTCTCTCTCTCTCTCAACTAAAGGGTGCGTCCAGGTACAGGTGGGTGACCCTCCTTCCACGTTGGAGGGGGCTCAGGCTCCTGCGGAAGTTGCCCCCTCGTTAGTGAGAGGCTCTTCAACTCCCGACAGCCCTGGCTGTTCGGGAAACGGGTCGTGCTAGGGGGCGGTCAGAATAGGGAAGGCTCCCTCCGTGCAATGCTTTTTAATGCTAGGTCGATTAGGAACAAGTTTTGCGAGCTACGGGCGCTCTTAGCATCAGAATACCAGGATATCGTTGCTATCACCGAGTCCTGGATTCATACTGATCGTAGGGACTACGTTGGGGAGTTCGAAATTCCCGAGTATAGAATGTTTCGCAAAGACCGCACCCGTGGGGAGGGAGGTGGGGTACTAATATACGTCAGGGACACGTTGAGTCCGGTTGACTGCCAGTTCCGATCGGAACGGGAGCTGCTTGGCGTCGATCTGAATGTGGGAGGGACGAGCTATAGGTTAAGCTTGGTGTACAGACCTCCGCATCTCCTCCTCGAGGACGATACAGCCCTGTACACCGAACTCAGTAGCCTGCTAGGGGATAGGGTGTGTGTAGTTTTAGGAGACTTCAACAGTCGCGGCATAAAGTGGGAAGACAGGACTGCTGATGCTGAAGGGAGGAGGCTAGTTGACTTTGCTGGAGAACTTCCTCACTCAGTGGGTCAATGAGCCTACACGAGGCGAAAGCGTTCTAGACTTAGTATTCACGACCGAAGACAACCTCGTCACTGGCCTCACCGTTGACGAATCGTTGGGCGGGAGTGATCACGGTCTGATTAGGTTCCGCGTGTGCGTCCCTCGGGTGAAGCGTAGTAACTCGAGAGGCAGTAAGCTCGATCTCCGGCGGGCGGACTTTGTTAGCCTCAGGGATAGCGTAGGTGAGATGGGGTTAGAGGTCGGCGGCAATGTTGAGGGAGTGTGGAGTGCATTCCGGGACGAGTTTATGGTGCTGCAGTCTGCTGCCATACCCTCAAAACCGGTCACCCCTGCTTCAACGCAGCCTAAGTGGTTCAATCGTGACATCGCTTCGGCTATCCGAAATAGGAAAGTAGCGTATAGGAGGGCGAAGGCCAATCGTTCCCATGAGAACACTGAAGCGTATGTCCGCCTGTGTAGGGGAGTGAAGACGAAGGTTAGACTAGCGAAACGTAACGAAGAATTACGGGTGGCAAGCCTCTGCAAGGGGGACCCTAAGGAGTTCTTCAGTTATGTTAATAGTAGAAAGCCCATTAGAAGCATGATAGGTCCGTTAAAGGACCGAAGCGGCGTTCTGCGGACCTCCGACGCGGACATTGCCAATGTGCTTAATGAGTACTTTGCGGGAGTGTTCACCAGGGAGGACACCCGCATCATCCCCGAGCCAGGCGTGAGGCACGAAGGTGCTGGCCTGGATAGTGTTCGATGTACCGCGACAGTCGTTGCCGATAAAATACACAAACTGAGCGCGTTTAAGGCTCCTGGGCCAGACCAGTTTCTCCCTAGAGTGTTGCGGGAGGTGCGCGACCAGGTGGCTCACCACCTGGCTACAGTCTTCAACAAATAGTTGGAGACGGGCCAGGTGCCTGGTGACTGGAGGGAAGCCAACGTGACCCTTATCTTTAAGAAAGGGGATCACGAAAGTCCAGGGAACTATCGTCCCATTAGTCTCACTTCAGTTGTAGGTAAATTATTATTAGAGGGGATAATAGCGGATAAGATCGTTGACCATTTGGATTCCTACAAGCTGCTTGGGAACTCCCAACATGAGTTTAGACGGCATAGGTCGTGTCTCACCAACTTGCTCGAGTTTTTCCACGTCATGTTGAGTGAGTATGATAAGAGTAGGGCGAGTGATATACTTTATCTCGACTTTCAGAAAGCCTTTGATAAGGTACCTCACTGCCGGCTAATGGCGAAAGTGCGCGCGCTGGGTATCGGTGGGGAAATAGGTAGGTGGATTGAAAACTGGCTGAAGAATAGGCGGCAGAGGGTTGTAGTTAAAGGGGTTAGTTCGGGTTGGGCCTCGGTCACTAGCGGGGTTCCTCAGGGTTCCGTTTTGGGGCCACTGTTGTTTATCATTTACATAAATGATATCGACGGTGGCATCGTCAGTCGGATCACCAAATTCTCTGATGACACCAAGCTTGGGGGCCAATGTTGGGACGCCCGAAGCGATCGAGCAACTGCGTGCGGACCTAGGTAGGATAGGAGAGTGGTCCGAAAAATGGCAAATGCCGTTTAACTTGGGTAAATGCAAAGTGATGCACATTGGCTACGCTAATTCCAAGTCGGACTACTCGATGTTGGGGAACAATATCGAGGCGACTGATTTGGAAAAGGACTTGGGTGTGCTAATCAGCAGCAACCTTAAATTTACCAAACAGTGCGTATTGGTGGAAAAGAAAGCTCAGAAGCTGTTGGGTTATATCAGGAGGCAATTTCAGTTTCGGAACAAGGAGATTGTGCTCTCTCTGTACAATTCCCTGGTTCGGCCGCACCTGAAGTATGCAGTGCAGTTCTGGTCGCCCACCCTCAGGAAAGATATTGAGAGGCTCGAGCGAGTGCAGGCGAGGGCCACAAAATTAATCCCTTCCGTTAGGCATATGGGCTACAATCGACGCTTACGCGCCCTGAACTTGTTTTCGCTGGAAACTCGGAGGCTGCGCGGTCAACTCATCGAGGTTTTCAAGCTCTTACGCGGGTTCAACGATATCGATTTTAGAAGCATGTTTAGTTTAAATGATAACCCAACTCGCAACAATGGTTGGAAGTTGGATTTGAAACGGTTTAGGACTAGTGTGTGTGTGGGAATTACTTTACGTATAAGATCTGTGACACATGGAACAGGTTACCTTCAGAAGTTGTGAACAGTTCCTCTGTGGATCATTTCAAGAAAAGGTTAGACCAAATCTTGCACACTATTTGAGGGTGTAGAAAATTTTCCCTGGCACTTTTGCCATTGGTACCTCCTCGGTATGGGCCGCAAGGTCTTTTGAGGTACTTCTTTTCCTTGTAATTCTCTCTCTCTCTCTCTCTCATATATATATATATATGAAATGAAACACTGTACATTACCATAATCTGAAGCTTGCTCTACACATGTATATTGCTATCGTAACAGTTGTCATAAATAAAGAAGAGGAAGCTTTATTTTAACATTTTGTACCATTAAAGAGTAAAGAGAGTATTCGAAGGATCATTTATTACAATTAGGTTCTTCATTAAAGCGAAAGCGAGTTCGACTCTGAACTACGACGAATCCAAGGATGAGATATAATTAGTCTCCTCAAAAGAGTTGTAAACATTTTGTACAAATGTCTGTAAAGTGGCCAATTATTATCATTATTAATTTACATATTTCTGAAAAGATTTTGCTTTATGGTCTACTGCGTTCACCTACAAGGAGGGATTTTGAGCCTATCGTTAGAATCGCGGGTGTACTCATATATATATATATATATATATATATATATATATATATATATGCAGGAAGGAGGGGACAAGGGCGAAAGCCCGCAAAAAAAAAACCATCCCCCCGATAGAAGAGAGCCAAAATCAAAGTCCAAGGTTATCGAGATGCGTAGATACTCTACGTTTGAAAGACTGGAGGTCACAGACAGGGGGAAAGATGGACTGAGGAAGATTGTTCCAGAGTTGACCGGTTCCAGGGTTGACAACACTCCGGCTTTCCACCGGAGTCTCCGGATTTATTTTCAGTCAAACCGGAGACGAAACTTCCGGCTCTTCATTTATATAAAAAACAAAATTTTCAAATTTTGTTTATAATTTTATTTCATATATTATTTAGTAACGTCATCATTCAAGAACCAAAACTGTTGCTCATAAACGCCTGCAAAAAGTTAAATGGCACCGTTACGAGCGTCCACTAGCGCGACTAGTCGCGTGAAACTAGTCGCGCTGACTTTGGTACATTACTGCGACCACATAAATGCAACCCGTTTTGACAGTTACGAAATTATCTTCCTACAAGAACGAAATTCCATAAGCAACGTTATCTGATCTCGTGCGTGTACTTCACTATTATCGCGAAGAGACCAGACGTTCCATTTGCGAGAGATTCTACCAGTAGTCGCGCATCGCATGAAACTATGATCGCAGTAGCTTGAATGGACGCGTTCCTCTTTACTCTAATGTGATGATCATACGTGATTATAATTGCTGGTTTCATTCGACTAGTTTCATGCGACTTGTCGTCCACGTGAACGTTTGGCCTAAATCTCCAGGGTTTTTTTTTCCTTAATTTAACAGTTGGCAACCCTAATGGTATATTCCAACACTGACAGGAAAAAAAAAAAATGTATATATATATATATATCAACGTAAAGAACGACGCTTTGTATAGGAGAATTATCCGCGCAAGATGAGAGCGAAAGAACGAAACAAATTAAAAAATGAGGTAACCACCCGGGAATCGAACCCGGGATCTTCCGATTGCCGGTCAGATATGATAACCATTACACCACGGGCCTCACTCAGTCAAATGTCGTAATTCCTCTACATGCGCGCAGAAACCAATGCCCCAAAGGGGCACCTCCCGCATGCCGTAACATTATATACATTATAACTGCAAACACGCAGTATAATTAACGTAATTTGACTGAGTGAGGCCCGTGGTGTAATGGTTATCATATCTGACCGGCAATCGGAAGATCCCGGGTTCGATTCCCGGGTGGTTACCTCATTTTTTCTTTTTTTTCTTTCTTTCGCTCTCATCTTGCGCGGATAATTCTCCTATACAAAGCGTCGTTCTTTACGTTAATTATACTGCGTGTTTGCAGTTATAATGTATATATATATATATATATATATATATATATATATATATATATATATACAGTATATACAGTATATATATAATTTTCCAAACCTTCGTATAAGCGCCACGTCCCCTAAACTTGGCTTTCTTTTCTAATTTTTCACTTTAATTCTTGTTGGTAGAAAATGGTACAAAAAATTAGACATTTCTGTTCCTTTCCAATCGTAACAATTAAATTTCAAGAGTTCGTGAATGTTCTTTATGTAAAACATCAGCCACGTTTTTCTATTCTAAAATTGCGGTTTTTCTGCTTACGACGCTTTCGATTATCACTACCATTCCGATATATATATATATATATATATATATATATATATATAAAACCTTTGGTTAGCTTCCGCCCGAATTGTTCATTCTGACGAAGGTCAAGCTCTTCACTCCACCTTAGACCTACAGTTTAACGTGGAATCCGAACCACGCCCCATCAGCAGCCCAGCGTCTTAACCACTAGGCCACCTAGGGTACCCATTTATCTACCAACCACTTTCTTTTATTGTGTGGAAGGATGAACAGCTGGGTTTTGCTGCGCGCCGGCTGCCGTCGGGTCTCGAACTCGGGGCCGATGGATTCGTAGTCAGCGACGCTAACCACTACACCATATATATATATATATATATTCTGACGAAGGTTAAGCTTGTCGCTCCACCCCAAACCTATAGTTTAACGTGAAATCCGAACTACGCCCTACCAACAGCCCCATCGTCTTAACCACTAGGCTGCCCAGGGTACCCACTTATTTACCAACCAATTTTTTTTGGTGGATGGATGGATTCGTACCGTAGTCAGTGACGCTAACCACTATACCACCGAGGCGCATATATATATATATAAAATAGGATTTGAGAATTTGGTTTGCTTGTGACGACAATCCAATACAGATTTCATCTGCAGACAAACTTTTGCGTTGCGAAATAAGTACAGGCTTATATCCTATTCCTTCTAATAACTTTACTCAATCTATATTTAGTATTAACTGAAAATTATTCAATATGAAAAATTAATGTGTTGCGCGATCTTTTATCAACATCATTTTAATCAATTCAGACTATATTTCAACGTAGCTTGGAAGACGTGCAAAGCTAAAGCGTTCAGTCTTAAAAATGTTCACGAGCTATTCAATATTTCCCATTGGAAGGAGATAAGTTGGACTTCAGCTAATCAGTTCAGGCAGGAGACGCATAACTGTCCTTTAGAGTCATAATGACTCGGCCTTACAGACAGACCTTGGTGTATATATTTCATTAACTGTCGTCTTCGCTTCCTACCATTTTTAGATTTGGTGACGACTATTTTTACGAGTATTCGTGTTTTTTAAGAAGAGGAGGAATTAAATAAGTGGAAGGCCAACAGTTAAAAAAAAATACATTAGTAACCGCTCATAGGCCCTTTTTTACTATTATAATTAATTAATACTGCCACGAGACCAGAGTTACCTTTAAAAATGTAAGTTTTAAGTTTGTAAAATACTTCGACTCAGTACAGCTGACCGCTGAGCAACTTACCTAAACTATTAGCCGTTGCGGAAGACACGGCTAAGGTAAGGATGATCAGTGAGATTTTCAACCAGGTGAGCGTACCCCTACCCACCCCATGCGAACTTGGGGAGGTTGAGTAAAGCCCCTCACCCCACCATCTACATTTGGGCAGGTTGCGAGGGCGTATCTCAGAGCTAGTCCAACATAAAGGCATTCTTAAGTAGTCGACAATTATTATAAAAAAATTCTTAGGCCTACCGTCATTTCGTTTTCAGTCAAAAAGGTGTCGGAAACGCAGTAACATCGTTTGGCCTAATTATTTAATGTATATAATGGGATCAATGTCTAAAACAATACGTACGATACAGTATACTTTTCAATTTTTTTAATTAATTCAGTAAATACGGTAGGCCCTTTGTATTCAGGTGCCTATGGTCTACACATTTTAAAGCTCTCAACTTTGAATATAGCATCTACGGTACCCTATTTGAAACCATCAATGTCACAAAATTCTCATAACTTGACACCACTATTTTCAGATCAAGCAGGAATACACCAGTGATTCAGTTTCAGTAGTCCTACGTTTAAAACAATTCATAAAGTGTTCATGGTAGGCTAGTACGATAATAGACTGACTGGCAAGCCTAATAAAATTTTAAGCCTTTCGTAACGTTTTTAATTTAAGCCTATAGCCTAGTGTATGTTGTGAAATTATATTTACCTATAGGCCTATTTACTTTGATGTCAAAACTGTTTATGTTAATGAAGTCATCTAATTTTAACGTTGAATTAACAGTCCTAGATTTCGTGGTGTAGAATTAACGAACAAATACTGGTATATGAAAATTCCAATCGAAATAACCACTCCCCGGCACTTAAATAGGATTTCCGGCTGTTTTTCATGTAGGCCCGATGGCACATTGCCCTTTATATTTCATTTCAGCTACCATTAACTAGTTAGCAGGGTACAGAGCTACCGCCTGCCTGGGCTTTCTAACATATAATATTAACATTTTTAATATTGTCAAATTAAAAAAACATTAAAAACGCACGGTATACAACACTCATAAATTAAAACAGTTACACAGTTATAATGTCATCAACACAAATTATTTCAAACATTTCATGAAATAAGTTTACAGTGGCAAACCAGAGCCCAACGAAACTGCATCCTGAGACATCCCGTTACATACGCGCATCGCCGTGCGGTCGAAGAGTCGAGCACATGCTTCTGAACCACACATGCACAATTCACGGTGCCAGAGCCAGATTTTAACCGATCGTACGGCATTCAGTTTTAAAGGAAATACAAAGTTTTACACTTCTCTCCGAATTAATAGCGTTTATGTTATGCAATGTAGTACACTATTAAGACACTTCTTTAAATGTAAAAGTTTTAACTAATAATTAGAAGAGCGGACATGAAAAACTGCATTAAATGTTTTAGCGTTAAAAATAAAATACAGAAAAGGCCGGGTCACGCATTCCCCCAATGATGGAAAAAGGGGGGTAAGTCGTATCGAGTGAAGTATGTAACCTGTTTTCTCCCAAATATACTTAAATTATATATATATATATATATATATATATATATATATTAAAGAAATTACATATCTGAAGAATCTGGGTTACCCTTTCTGCAACATGTTTTTCTGAAAATAAGCCAATGCAGAATATTGCAGCACGTAGCGGAATTGCCGTGAGTACAAGAGGTCAGTGCACCGTCAAGATTTGTATGTATAATTCATTACCACTGGAAGGAAACTATGATTTTATCACGGAGAAATAAGCCCTAGTCGTAAATTATGTTCGTTATCGTATAATTAAAGGGAACCTGATTTCCGATTCGGGGGGGACAGAAGATTTTCAAGAAAAAATAGAAATGCACCAAAGATATTAATAAAATATTATACATTCTTTAAATGACTACAGAACTGAATCATTTCAGAAGTGTGTATATGTAAAAGATGAACCTATGCTCATTTTGTCGAGAAGACCTTTAAAACATCAACACTAAAAACCTAACTTAACCTAAGCTAACCTAATAATAACTTATCGATAGAATGCAAGTCAATCAGATGTCGTAAGGCCGTAAAAAAATTATGCAGTACAGTTTTGAGTTAATTTCATAAGAGAAACACTTGCTGCCAAATTCAGGACTCTTTTTTTTTTTTAATGCAGGAAGGAGAGGCCAAGGACGAATGGCAGCGAAAGCGCCCCCCCCCTAATAGAAGAAGAAGAGACTTACAGTACTGGTATTTCTAAAACGCTTTTCGGATCCAACAAACGGACACACTAAAATTGATATTCCCACATTGGAGGTCAGTCAGGTCACCCTTTCATGATTTACATAAAAACAGTTGCAGGACTTATTATAATAAGATGAACCTCGGGTTTACGTTTCATCCCGCAGTCACACGAGGGTACCTGTTTGAAATACACGCATTCTGGGATTACCAACTGTTCTTCTTTTCTGAGAGTCTCGAATTGGGAGTTAAAGCATCGTGCATTCACAGATAGTACGATCATTCGACGCTAAAATATTTAATAACGGTTCGATAGCTAGTAGTTGAAACCAGTTTTATTATCTTTTGCTCATTAATCATTGCTACAGCCAACGATGAGATAGTGAAATATAAGAATATATAGTGAATGTTACTTTTTTGTACAGTTATCACACGTGATTGGTTTTAATGGCTTAAATCTTATTGATTTTATATACTGATTTTATATATTGATTTTATGTACTCTTTCGTACTTTCTGCAGTAATATATACGGACAGCAACTCTGGGTGAATTATAAAAAAGGTTCTGGCAGAACCCTAAATTTGCTGTACAACGGGTCTTTTAGACTCTTACATAAATTAACCCCGAGATGCTCAGCTTCGCAAATGTTTGCTACCCGCAATGTCCCGAGCTTCCCGGAGGTAACAAGACGCGCTCAACACAGTCTAATGCAAAGAATTAAAAATCAACCGACCCGATCATCCAAGCTATCCATGAGTCCTGCCATTTATCCTCTAAGCTATGGACTTCTTGGTACAAAAACGTCTGTCTGTAGCTCCACTTAACTTCGACAGTGCAGACTGCAGTATTATTTCTAATCAATTGTATATATTTCTATCCTTAGTATATGAACCGTCATTGTATTAATAATATTTGTCATATGGACTATAGTCTGCCAATAAACCTTTTCATTTTCATTTCATTTTCATTTGGTCTGAAACTCAATTTGATGCCATCCAACGTTTCTGCGCGGTATAATCATCCTGTGTGTGAATATACGATGGCTAAAGTCCATCCATGTTCGGACTTAATGTCAGAATGGTGAAGTGTTCCGAATTTCTATGACTACATCTTTCACCGATTTCTTTGATTTTCACGAGATAAACTAAAACTAGGTAATGTATAGCAAACAGTGCGCTTGTTATTGCTATAAATCATATTATTATTATTATCACAGCATTCAAAACATTCTAGCTCAAATCAAGGTAGGGTGGCCATTTCCAAATTTCCAAAAAGGACACTGCGTAAAGTGCGTATGTGGCCGTACGTTAACATATATATATTATATATATATATATATATATATATATAACTGAAAGAAATGAATATTCATTTTTACTCCTTGGGCAGACTGACTGTCCGACTCGTAGTCATGAAATTGAAAACAAATGCGGCTTATCAGCAGTGTTGCCAACTACATATAATAAAAATACGTTAATGGTTATTATGGCCTTCAGTACCCGCTATTTTAAGTGTACTTGAAGTAATTTATATAATTCTTTTTAGCCAGACCCCAAAAAGGAGGACAAATTAACGTCCGGCTCAAGGTGGCTCCAGATGGAGGACAGTGTTCAAAAGGCGGACTGTCCGGCCTAAAGCCGGACGTCTGGCTACCCTAAATCAAGGTGAAAATTGACCCAATAGTAGAACTGTAGAAGGTTGGATTTTGAGATGTAAATTGTAAGAGTTCCAATGGTTCATTTTATAATAAATTTTCCTCAGCTGCATCTTTCTCTCAAAAGATGTAATTACTGACGTTTTAAAATCATTATCATCGACATTTATTACTTATAGAATATCACGGACAAGTCAATATTCTGTAATTTTCTCATTCTTCAGAAATTTTAAGTGACAGTGAATTAGAAATTAGAAATTTTCTTATGAAACACTTCCTAAATTTATATTCTCTACACTTCATATTTGAGCTGCCCATTTTAAACCCATTGCCTCAAGTACACTACGCGTCATTAACCAGTGCGTAGGGGCACATTAATAATGTTGGATGGTTGGTTTAATTTCTGGTATTATAATGTCCAGTTCAACATCCCTAAACTTTGAAAGTCGGCGACCTTACTGCAGCGTTTATCAAACTACGGAATACTTCCTTCCTCGGGAGCGCAAGACTATCTGAGGGAGAACCGGAGAAAGTGGGAGGAGCGAGAAGGTTAGCAAAGGAGAAGTAAAAAGTAAAAATGTGGCTATTTTCAATAATTTTATTCATGTCGTACTCGGTATGATAAGTAGTGTACAGTCGTGATTAGGAGTTTGTCAGCATTCCAATTTTGAAAATAATAATTAATTTATTTCGTTAATAAGAATGCAGAGGTCCGAATGAATGATGAGGCTTTGGGGGATGGGAAAATGGCGAAGAATAAATGGAACAAAGATGATTAATTAATTATTAACTAAGTAATATCAGCCTAATAATGTTAACGTAATGATATTAACATAAATAAAATATCATAAAATCTATACATATTTTTATTAATCGATATACACTATTCATATAAAGAGCATTTAATAATATTAATATAATTATAATATGATTAATATTAACGTTAATTTATGCTTAATATTTTTTATGTGCTTCTCTCGCATCAGTTGATAAACTCAGTCTTCTTATCGTTGAATCCGCAAAGTTCTGACAAATTGTTCCGTGATGACGAACACCTCTCCCAAACTTAAGCTTTTTTCGTGGCGTTGTACAGTGAGAACCTTCGGGTCTATGCCGAGCTTCCAAAGTTACTTCGCTGCAGGGGCGTACACAGCATTTCTTAAAGGGGGGCACACACACACACACACACACACACACTATATATATAGGGTGAACCAAATGTAGGTGGACAGTAAATGATAACGTTTTTTTGAGAATACATATTTAATTTTTTTGTATACTATAATACAAAATAAAATTTAAATAAATTTAGTATAATATTTAATATAATAAAACACAAACACCATAGTTATAATGAACACCATAGTTATAATATATAACACAAACCGTATTCAACCTACTGTCCACCTACTTTTGGTTCACCGTGTGTATATATATATATATATATATATATATATATATATATATATATATATATATATATATATATATTTGTGTGTGTGTGGTGTGAGCTAAAAAGTGATGATGATTGATTTGGAATCAAATGAATTGCATCTTGGAAGGCTTCATTTGTATTTTATTTCCAATTTATGGGCAAAGAATTAAATTTGCACAAATTAATCGTACGTATAAAGACATATATAAACGTTCCTAAGCCAGCCAGAATTGATTTTGAGTTAATAACATGTCCTGGTAACCATAAAATAACTGAAATTCCATATGACATCAAGATTTCTTTTTGTGGTGAATGTTGCAAAGTTATCGATTTTTAAAATTTCTTTTTCAAATATCGTTAATGAGAGTAGTAATAATTTTTACAATGGGGCCTATGCCCCCTATGCCCCCCCCCCCTTATGTACGCCACTGCTTCGCTGTCCTGCCGTGCAGTCCATTTTGCAACTGTATCCACGCGCAGGCCTAGGCAATTAGTAAGTTCTGATTTTGATAGTCCTTCCTCGTGGAGAGCAATCACTGCGCAGGTCATTATTGCTTCAATAGTTTCATGAACAGATTGCCTGTGGCTGGTTATGAAATTGTTGATTATATTATAATTGGGCAGACTTCTTTGGAGTGAATGAAGTATACTATTAAACTATACGCAAATAAACTAGTGACATTATTAAATAGGATGTCATAAAGAAACGAACAATATAGCTATGGCTTAAACAAACAAGTTTAATGGGTACTGTTTAATTATACCAGTATATGAAAAGCCTCGTATGATTTCTACTCGTATGTTTGCAATGTCTCGTTTTCTGTATGGTCTTGTGAGTCTTGCGAGTACTCAATTATAATTATCGGTAGGACGAGACCCTACCATAATTTTTTCATGATGTTTGCTTTTCTGCTGTGGAAGCTCCTCTAGATAATTCTCATTACTTTACTACCTGTTGTGATTTTAATGTTATAGTACTCTCTGAATTCTACATTCACTGACATTACTACTCCAAAATCCTTGGCTTGTGGGTTTGGTGTTATTCGTTTGGTTTGCAGTGTTTTGTACTCTTTATTCGCTTCTAGGACAAAATCCCCCCGTGGACAAAATCCCCTCGCGGACAAAATCCCCCCGGACACAATCCCCCCGCGGACAAAATCCCCCTAAGGCTTTATTAAAAAAATAAGAATACGACTGACTTTATTAAAGTTTTAACAAAAATATCACGACTTAACCTAACCAATCGTCAAGGGCGTACAATTACCTAACCGGGCAAACAAATAAGAATACGACTGACTTTATTGAAGAAGAAAAATTAAAAAACACAAAGTCAAACAAAATTCAAAATTTAAAAGACAAATTAAAAGCAATTCCCTTAAGAAATAAAAAATAGACCTGTTGTTACAGTCTTGTACAATTTTCAAAATGCGAGAAGAAGAAGACTTATACTTCTTCCTTCGCGGTTCTGTCGGCAAGCCAGCGATAATTTGAGAAATAAATGCCTGTTGGTAGCTTATTTCTTGCCCTAAAACTTTTAAAAATTTCCATATGTTTGGATGCGAGCATCCTGTTAGAGATGCAAAGCGTCTATGCCAGCCTTCGACAGAGTTATTTGTACGTGGAAGTTCTGTAATTGTTCTTGAGTACATATTCCAAATAGAAATGCTAAAAGTGGGTTCTCTTCGTCCTCGTCGGCATGGCCTTCCAATATAATATCTTCAAAATAATCGAGAATTGGCAAACCTTCCACTGGTATAAAATCGTATAATTGTTCAAAAGCATCAACAACTTATTGTTTTTAATTTTTCTTCTTTAATAAAGTCAGTCGTATTCTTCTTTTTTTAATAAAGCCTTAGGGGGATTTTGTCCGCGGGGGGATTGTGTCCGGGGGGGTTGTGTCCGGGGGGATTTTGTTTGCGAGGGGATTTTGTCCTGATACCCTTTATTCTGTAGCAGCTTCTTATTACCCTATCTTATAAGTTGGAATTTTTTTCGTTGAACTTCAGATTGTTGTCTTCTGCCCACTTGATGTTTCAATGTCGTTTAGTAATTTTTCTACGTCACTTTCGTTTGATATTTCCTTGCATATCGTGAAACACGATACGATACGTCATTAATATTTGCATCAATGTCTGTAATCATTATTATAAATAGCAAAGAAACTAATACTGTACCTTGTAGGACACAGCTCACAACTTATGAGACTTCAGAGTTGACTCCATTTACTACTACTCTTTTTGTTCTTTTGGTCAGAAAATTAAATATCCATAGCCCGAGCTTTCTAGTAATTCCTGAATTCTTAAGTTTGTGTGCTACTATTTCATGATCACATTTATCGAAGCTTTAGCAAAATCAGTATATTTAAAATATATATATACTAGGTGAGGTACCCGGCGTTGCCCGGGTTAATTGAATGCCCGGTTAGGTCAACTGAATGCCCCTCACCCCCCTTTATGCAACTTGGGGGCTAACCCCTCCCCCCATTACCCCACCCCTCCCCCATTACCCCCATCGTTCCACCATTACTGCCCGGGATAAATTTCACAAACAGACAAGCAGACAGGCTAAACTACAGAAAAGTATAAAAAGTATAAAAATATTAAGAATTCGAAGGCTACTGGACCAGACAACATATCTAACATACACCTAAACACTTGGGCCCACAAGGAATACTAGCTCTCACAAATATCAGCACATATTCATACCAACACTGTATTATTCCTGACATATGGAAACAAGGTAAAATTAATTATTACACTACTCAAACCAAACAAAAATCCAACAGAACTAGCTTCCTATAGAGTATAGACCCATTACTTTACTACAGTATGCACACCTTCCAAAGTAACAGAAAGACTAATCTTACAAATCACCAACCCACACATTCCACTATCGCCTACTCAACATGGATTCAGACCTCACCACTCAACCACGACATTACTCACTAACCTCACGCAGCACATCATGGATGGCATCAACTCCAGACGACCAGCTCAACGTACACTATTAACAGTGATGGGCATCGATACATGAAAATCGCTAAAGCGATACCGATACATGAAGAAACGTCTTAGGCGATACCGATACGCCGATACTTTCTAGATGTCTTAAGCGATACCGATACCGATACATACCGATACATGCATCGCCGGTACATTTTTATAATTATTATTTAATATGTAGGTATTAGATATTATTGTTTATATAGTAATTTGTACGCACTGTAAGTAAAATCAACGACATTTTAATGGGTTTTATAGATGTAAATAAAAACAATTGCTTTATTAATGAAAGTATGTTTTAATTTTGTAGGATACATGAATGACTGAAAATATTACACTAACAATTAAAAGTAATTACTATTACCCTTCAAAAATACCAGCTGGCTAAACATCTAGTCAGACAATCTATTCCTTTTTGGAGCGTGAATGTGACCAGCCAAACTAAACAACCGTTCTACAGGAGCAGAGGATGGTAGTGGTGTGTTATACTTCAGGAAGACCCGTAGAATTCCTGGGTACTGCCTCAGAGATTGGAGAGAATGACTTCCGTCACCCAGATACTGTAAAACTTCCATCTCAGTGGAATCTTGGGTTGCAGAGACATTAGTGGAGGCAGACTCATAACAGAAGAAATCATCTGCACTTCCGTCAGATGCAGCATCACTTAGTTGTTGCTGGGGGGGGGGGGTCTGCTCGCTGAGGCTCTTAACAGCATTAACCAACATTTCTTGAACCCTCTTTTTGACAATGTTAGTATTAAATTTGCCTTTTATTCTTATTAATTCTTATTAATGTATCGATGTATCGAAGTATCGATTTTTTCGATACATTTAAGAAAATTGACCTTAGCGATACCGATAAATCGATACTTTTGTCAAGTAGCTAAAGCGATACCGATACAAAAGTATCAATCGATACGTATCGGCGATACATGTATCTAGATACTGCCCATCACTGACTATTAACAACAATAGACATTAGTAAAGCATTTGATGCTATCCCACGCTTCCCTCTCATAAACAAAATACTCAACACAAACATGCATAATAACACCAAAAGGTGGCTGAGCAACTATCTTTCAGGAAGATACTCACATGTCACATTTAATGGCAAGTCATCCAAAAACAAGCTTTTTCCGAACGGGGTCCCTCAAGGCTCTGTTCTCTCACCAACACTCTTCAACTTATACATGCATGACATTCCAACACCCATAGATAACAAGCTTACCTTATCATCATATGCAGATGACATCACTCTAACATCCACCCACAACAACATCGACACCGCTACAAATAACCTACAAACATACATAAACAGTATACAAGACTGGCTCACACACAAGACTCAAAGTAGCGCCACAAAATCAACCATCACCTTGCTTACAAGCAACACAAAAGAACACCAGGTAATTCCACAGCTTACACTAAACAAAATCAACATTCCACACTCACAGGACCAAAATACTTGGGGTCACATACAACACATCATTATCTTTTGCAAACCACATTCAGGACATTAAAAACAAATGTACGTCAAGACTTAACACGCTTAGGGTATTAACAGGCACAAACTTTGGACACCAGCAGGAAACAACATCACTCATATACAAACAATATATTCACTCAGTTATGGACTATGCTAGCCCATGCTGGGCACCCATTATCTCAAACACACACATAAACACCTTACAGACAATACAAAACAACGCACTTCGTATCATTACAGGATGTACTCAAACAACACCAATACTAGAACACCTGCACACAGAAACAAAAATACTGAAAGTTAGGGAACATTTAGACATGAGTGGAACACAATTCATGGCAGCAGCGACAACTAACCCACAACACCCTTGCCACTACATGCAATCATGCACCAACACCTCGCACCATTAAGGTAACACCAGAGAGACATTATAACCAAATACTCCATTCCATACCAGCCCCACAGACATCACACAGTACAGAAACACATACACACACACACTAACCCACAAAGCACTGACACGACTCGGTCCGAATGCGGTCCTAGGTGCGAAGCCGCCACCCATTAACAGGTCAGAGATCAGCCTGAGCAGATCGGATCGAGTTAACTTAGCACGATTCCGATGTGGATATCACCCCAACTTACGGACATATAAACACAGACTAGACAACTCCATAGACGACACCTGCCACCTGTGCCAGGACACACCACAAACAATTGAACACATTATGACAGACTGTACCGCTCTAGCACAACAACGAACACTACACAACATCACTGGTGCGCTGAACCTCTGGTCCACTCCGGTGAGGGCGATCGGTTACCTGCGTGCTGCCGGCTTGCTCGATCAGGGTGGGCTGATCGGCTAAACAACAACAACAACAACAACAGAAAAGTACGCAGCCGTGAAAATTTTGAGCTTCACATTGTGTCAAGATTTCTGAATCTAATCAGATATCCCCCAAAACCCCCCTGACCAAATAACTGAACTCCCAATTACTGTCTGTTCAATTATTTGGTCAATAAAACTATAGAAAAGAACACAGTCATGAAAATCCCGAGCTTCACATTGCCGCCCGTAATACAAACAGACAAACAGACAGGCTGACCGACTCTGTGTTGACATTCCTCATCCCATAAGAGGTCCCCGTGCCAAATTTGGTAGCTCTAGGTCAAACGGTTTGCGCTTGCATAAAGGACAGACAGACAGAAAGGCGAAAATATATAATAAAAGAATATATATACAGGGCCGGCGAGAGCTGCCACGGCCCCCGGGGAAGGATTGGTGTATGGTCTCCCCTGTTTACTCAGTATTGTATTATGAATGTTTTTTGTGTACATAACAAGCAAACTGATTATATGTCCAAGTCACTATTCAAAACATACAGTATGATAATCTCAATAAAATGTATGTTCATTAATTATATTTCCTCTCTGTTATTTAATCAATTGTTTTATTAATATTTAAGATTTTATCCCCCCCTCTTTCCGGCCCCGGGGATTTAACCCGGCTCCCTGCCCTCTCGGCGGCCCTATATATTATAGTTCCAATATATAAAGGAAGAGATCAATCCGAGGCCAAAAACTATAGGCAGTATCGCTTACATCTCATATCACCAAAATATTTGAAAGCATAGTTAAAGAAAAAATCTATGACTTTTTGGAAACTGGGGAAAAATTAAATGATAACCAACATGGATTCCGGTCAGGAAGATCATGCCTATCACAACTAATAGAACACTATAACAACATAATTGATGCACTCGAAAACAATGAAAATTATGATGTGATATATATAGACTGCCAAAGCGTTCGACAAGTGTGACCATGGAATCAGAGCACATAAACTGAAATATATGGGAATAACAGGAAAAGTAGGAAAATGGGTATATAATTTCCTTAGTGAGCAGCAGCAATCGTTACAGTTCAATGAATATCTTCATCAGAGTCAGAGGTCCTTAGCTCAGTACCACATGGAACAATATTAGCCCCATTACTCTACATAATCATGTTAACTGATATAGATGAGGAAGTTACCAGTGACAGAACAGTAACACTGTAACATGCTGATGACAAAAAATTAGTAGAAAAATAAGAAACCCAGAGCATATAAGCTCTTTACAAACAGACATGAACAGAATCTACAATTATTAGTCTGAGGCAATATGAAATTTAACACTGAAATTTTTCAACTTTTAAGGTACAGAGGAAGGGAGGACCTAAAATCCATGGAATACTATACCCCAAATGGACAGGAAATTCAGAGAAATTCTAAAGCAAAAGATTTAGTGTTGTAATAACTGATGACGCGAAATTTGAAACACAAAATAAGATAGCAGTAAACAGAGCAAAGAGAATAACTGAACAGATGCTGAGAACCTTTGAAAGAAGGGGTAGGAATATAATGACTCCTCTATTGAAAACACTAATCATACCCAAGTTGGAATACTGCTCGGTCTTAACATCCCCATATAAAAAAAGAAGACATTAGTCAACTAGAAGGGATTCAGAGAAGCTTCACAGCCAAGATCAATAGATGCAAATAACTAAATTACTGGGAAAGGTTAAGTGAATTAAACCTATATTCACTGGAAAGAAGAAGAGAGAGGTACACTATTATTTACACTTGGAAAATAATGGAGAAACTAGTCTATAATCTTACTTTGAACCCTATAACCACTCAAACAACAGTGGGAAGTAGAAAAGGAATAATGTGTAGTGTTCCCAAATTAAAGGCTTGACAGGGAACATCCTCAACCCTGAAGGAAAATAGTTTTGTTGTGAGAGGACCAAGACTGCTCAACCAGCTGTCCAAGGAACTAAGGAATACGAGTGGTGTCCTGGTGGATATTTTCAACGGAAGACTACACGGCTAGCTCAGAACAATTCTAGATGAGCCGGGCGTCAGGTGGGGAGCACAAGCAACCAACCTTTTACTTCACCAGGCCAACTCAAAAGCAGGGGCAACAAGCTTGACCTTCGTGAAATGAGAAATCATCGTATGGAACATCTGAAGGGTTAAAAAAAAAAAAAAATTATATATATATATATATATAAGCACAGTAATTAATATGGACCAGTCTGTTCATTTGATTATGAGAACACAAAGCATTGTTGGTGCCAGTTGTGATGAGCCACGTACGGAAGCCTCGTTAGCACGTTGACCTTCAACATTGATACTGCGAGGTGCTCGTACCTTGAAGAAGTGTATGGACGGAGTGGTGCTTTGTGTAAAGTATTGGTATTTGAAGCCTTTCTTTTGAGTCATACTTAATTTAATAACACATGTCTCGAACATTAAGAACATATATATATATATATATATATATGTGTGTGTGTGTGTGTATTAGTCATAGGCGTACGAGCCGGGTGGGGGGTGGCTGAGGGGGGCTGAATTCGGACAAACTGGCTCTGCATTCGGGCAAAATGAAAAAAATAATAGCTCGTAAAAGTTGGAGAAATGCTCGCCTTATATCATATTATAAATTCAGGATCAGAAAGTTATAAGATAATTTCATATTTTTATTTATTGGCTGTTATTAAGTACTTATTAAGCTGTTATTAGTACTTATAGGTTATTTTTTATTTCAGGTTTAATCTAGATTTTACTATGGTATTTAACCCAAATAGGGGCTATAAGACTTTGCTTAAAAATTCAAAAGAATATCTAATCCTTGTCGTGAGGTAATTGCTTTCTAAGCATATACAATTAATTTTGCAAAGCATGACACGTATCCTTTGGTAATGTTAGTGCTTCTAATGGCCTGTTGATGCGAGGGAGCCTGAGTCTGTGATGATCCTAATTTCCTATACACACACACACACACACACACAGTTAATTACATTAACTATCTAATTTCGGGCATTCTTTGTTGTAACTTAAAAATTCGGTCAAATTTGTATCAGCCCCCGCCAAAAAATTAGGTGCCGTACGTTTGGTATTAGTAGTAGTGTAATTTAGTTTTTATAATTTGGCCACTGCGATTCTAAATAGTACTTAATACATTCAACCTTTGCAGACATTTCATATACGATACATGAAGATTTCTCATTGTATGGAGGTCAATCTTAATTCTAACTTTAATTTTAATACTTTCTGTTCTAACAGTTTTAATTAAAGGTAACACACATAAAACTTTGAGTTGTACTGTACACATTTTTCGTACCGACATAATACAGTTGTTCTCCAAATCACACGAGTGGATCAAAGTTTTAGAAGCGTGAATCGTTTCTTAAGAAGAAAATGAAGAATTAATTTCAATTAATTAATTTTTAATAAGACAACAAACTAAAAAAAAGACTTATTAATTTCTAAATATTATGAGCAACATAAACCGTTTATTCCTGATCTAACATTAAGCCTATTTATTACTTCAATTACGACTTTGAAAAACTTAAAATTAAGCGAAAAAAAATCAAAATAAAATTAAATAAAAGTTATTAACAAGAAAAAGCTGAAATCAGTGTCTACCAAAGTAATTCACTTTAGCTTAACAATAAATCAGTGTTGAAAGAAACGGAAGTAAAGAGAAGGGGAGATGTTTTTTGCAGCGAGCTACAAATAATGTTATACGCCTGGCAAAACTTTATAGCTGAAATACTGTTCGTTGGTTGCTTTTTTGTTTAAGTATATTGCTCAGTTCTTAGTAAAACATTTACATTCATATACACACGGCGTTCTTACATACTCACGTACATATTTACGTACTGTACATACGCCTATCTAGTAACTCATTTCCCATTCTCCATTGGGTGGACACAACGCTTGAATTCGGGACTGAAAATACTGAAATTAATCAAGTGTATATAGGGAATTAGGTACAGAAATTAGGTACCACCCCAACCTCAGGCTCAAGGGTGATTCAGCGTTACTTTCCATGAAGGGATGAGGATTTAATTTAATAATTAATTTACCTCCAGTAATACATCAGATGAGACCAGTATCTTCATTTTACACACCTCAAAAACAGCTTCCATTCCTTTGCGTTGTTCGTTAACTCTTTCGTCACATTTATATTGTTTACACGTTTATTCACACATCGACTTATTACATAATTTCACCTTTTACGCTCTTCTTCTTCTATTTATCACGCTTACGCAGTCCCTATTATACGCTTTTTTCACAGTTATTTCATTATTCATATTCTCTCCAGATGATCATAACCGACATATCATCCTCCATTTTCATCTCCATACCTTTCCCGAGCATCTTTATTTCACATAAAATCAATTCATTTTATACCAATCACACTTCTTAAATTATCCATCTCATCAGCTCTCGTTTATGAAGTGAACTATCATGCCAGACAATCTTCTCACATTCATACATTGGTAGTGGTATCAATACACCTTCATGCAAACCTATTTACTGTATCTACACTGAAGAACTTCTTTCCTACCAAAGCTGTTATCGCACCCATGACTCGCTTGTCTGCTTGTCTCACTTCACTCTACAATATCTACGCAGTCATCTCAGACCAACTGTGAATCGAATTAACTCCGATTTGTTAATTATGACCAGTGTCAGGGATGGGCATCGTTACATTTAAATCTGCCGCGTTACGGTTACTCGTTACAGGAATAAAATGAACGTGAGTTACTGTTACATCGTTACATTCGAAAATGGCTCTCGGCGTTACCTTCACTAGTTACGTGTAACGCGTTACATTTGACTAATAGTATTTCAAGTAGAGGTTAATGTTATATATGATAATACGTCTTTTTAAAGAAATGTTATGGGCAAAGGTAATTGCTTACGCGTATTCTGCATGTACGAGACGTCTACTCGCACAGACACACCCACACAATGTCACACTGTCATACCTACACATAAAATAGGTAGGTATCTAAATGCTGAAGTAATGAAACGGCAAGTTCAATGAATGATGCAAAAAACTTCACTTTTTTCGACGTGAAGGTCAAAATATGATAATAAAAACCCACTCTAATAGACAGAGTTTATTTCCACAACAGTTTCGATGCCCACTGGCATCCTCTTCCCGAAGAGGATGCCAGTGGGCATCGAAACTGTTGTGGAAATAAACTCCCTCTATTAGAGTGGGTTTTTATTATCAATGAATGATTTTTGGGAAAGAAATATAAAATTTTCACGCAACTGCAACTCTACAAGTGAGTAAATCGAAACTAAAATTCTGTATTATCATCCGTTACTACTCATATTTTGCAAAACTATTTCCAATTTTCTGCATAATTGTTGAAAAAAGTGGTTAGAAATAACCGCATATATTTCCAAAGAAAATATAAACAAAATAAATAAAAATAAAAACCCTCGTTTCTAACCAACTAGTGAAGTTGGGTTTCCCTAATTAACCAAAAGAAGGAAAAAAAAAAGTTTCTGGGACAAAGAAAAACGGAGCTTTGCCCAGTCTTGAAAAATTTTTGACCGCATGAAGCGGGCCCTTTTTTCTCAAAAAAATTAAAATGCTCGTGGTTACCCAAACCGGGAAACTGAGTCAACCTTCAAACCTAACAACCTTTAATTAAATCGTATCCTTAATTAATAACCACTGCAATTAATCAAAACCCATGTTTAACTAAATAGAGGCCTATCAGAACTAGGTGCAAGTAAGTTAAAGAAAATAACTAAGGTAAGAGAAAAACTAGGTACCTAGACGAAACTCGAACCGGGCTACAACGGCCCTAACTCAATAATTAAATGGCTGTTATAGCCCCTATTAAAACCTAAAGGCAATATAGCCCTAACTTAACTTAAATAAAACCTTCTAAACCTTAAACCTTTAAAACCAAAACTTAAGGGCAATCCAGCCTAGCCTAACTTAACCTGCAAAACCTAGGTCTGGGAAATAGCCCCTACAAATAAATAACCTAGCAGTGTGTTAAACAATAACCTAAAACTTAACAACGAAAATTAAAAAAACCTGGAAACTAAATGAAACTTATGAATCAGTTAGAAACTGAAAGGGTAACGTTCAACTGGGAACTTCATTTTTGGTAAGTCTAAATTAATTTTGATGAATTTAGCTTCACCATAGTTAGTAATCTGGCTGCTGACCAAATTTAACCTGAAAACCACTGCAACCTACAGTGAAAAAGTCTGTAGCTGTGTTGACTGTGTCTAAATAGGCCATTATTATTTCTATAATTACCGAGTCTATTTAAAGTAAACTTAACCTTAATACTACACCTAAATAAAAATAATATCTCTCAAGCTAAATAATAAATTTTTCAATAATAATTGAATGACTGCCATATTCATCAAACTGACGCATAATCGTAAAAATTACCAATTTCCTAACTTTTAGGCTACGATACTGAACATACGCAGTGACATCGCGTCTGTCTTCATAAATGTCTCACGCAGTGTAACTCTCATTCCTATAAGTACTAATGTTTTTCATTGTCGTTATTCGTTCTCTGGCGAAAGTAACGATGTAACGAGTAAGGAAAAAATTTCGTTACATTTCAAAATTTGCCCCTCGCGTTACCATTTCGTTAAATTTCAAAATTTCTCCCCGCGTTAGCCTTACTCGTTACAAATGTAATGCTCGTTAAGTAATGTCGTTACATGTAACACGTTACTGCCCATCTTTGACCACTGCGCACTTCACCGTGATCATGACACTGAAATAACCGTGATTTGGCGCACTGTTTACATCCGCGGCTCGCAATGCAAGGAGAGGGAGGGGTTACAATCTTCCGAAGTGGATGACCTTCACGTCTTGTGGCGAGTTCAAACTACTTAACTGTATATTATACTGTAATAGAATAATACTGTGATGGTGTTATTTATTTATTTGTTGGGTTCAAAATCCCAGCTGAGCCGTGAACAGCCAAGTTCTAAAGGGCCAGTTCAACCTACAGCCCAAGTTAAGCTAAAATTAAAATACGACTTGAGGTCCTATTAGGTCCTACCTCAGGGTTGCTGACTCGATGTGGGCCTACCTTAGGCCTCAGTTGCATGAATTTAAGATAAAACAAAAGGGGCACTATTTATGGTCTTCTTTCTCAACCTTGCAACAACAACACAACCTGGACTATAGCACGATGCAACAATCTTGTAACTAAACAACCAAACTGAATTGCAAGAGAGCTCTCTATAAGACCACACTCTGTAAGTACGGCATTCCACAAACGAGTAGAAAGGACGCGCAGCGCCCCAAAATGATGCCACCAGAGTGCCCAAACAATGATGCCACAAGAGCCCAAAAATGCTAGCTCTAAATTAAGTGAATTTTCACTAACCTTACAATTATGAGATGGATATGTATACACACCTTAACTTAATATATACAAGCAATCAGCTTAGTCATCATATCGCCTTGGGACAACAATGGTTCTTCCTCTTCTAGATTTTCTAACACTCCCCACCGAAGAGGCATTGTTGTCATTACCTTCTGCAAGGTTAGCCAAGCCTTCTCCATGAGGCTGTAACTCAAATGTTTCATCTTGACTATCTGTGTTTTGCTGATTTCTAAAGCATAGAGTTTTTGTATAGGTCTCTTTAACTTTCCTCCTGAAGTCTTTACCAGTGCAGACCTAACTAAATTGTCTTTGCCAACAAACAACTCTTCAATTATGCCAAGCTTCCAGCATTGCCTTGGTCTTTCATCCCCAATCATTACCACTTCTCCCACCTTGATACAATTTGCATTGGAGCCCTTTACCTTGCCTGATGGGTAATAATTGAGTTCTGGCAAGTATTCCATCTGCCACCTCTTCCATAACTGATCTTGTAGCTCTTCAAGGTACCTGAACCGTCTGGTTAACTCTCCTTGAGTGCTCTGGATAGGCTGCAAGTCTTCTGGCACACTGGGCTTGATGTTAATCGTTTACCACAAAGAAAATGATTTGGTGTCAATGGCTCTGCATCCTGCATACTGTTATAAACAAAAGTGATAGGCCTACTGTTCACCATTGCTTCTACTTCACATAAAACAGTGCAGAATTCTTCTTTGCTCAAATGAGCATTAGCTAAAAGTTTCTTTAATGGACACTTTACACTTCTCACTAGCCTTTCCCAAAATCCTTCCCACCATGGTGCTCTTTCAACAACAAACTCCCACTGTACCCCTTGGTGTGAAAGGTAGGATTGGAATCCTTCCTCTTTTAGCAAGGACCAAACTTCTTGGAGTTCCTTTGCCGCCATTTTGAAGGTTTTTGCATTATCCGATATGATTTTATTTGGGAAACCCCTTCTGTTCACAAACCTTTTAAAGGCCAAAAGAAATACATCACTACTTAAGTTGCTTACCAACTCCAAATGGATTGCTCTGGTGGTAGCACATGTGAAAAGACATATATAACCTTTGTTAGACCCCCTTGCTCATACACATAGACTGGACCTGCAAAGTCTACTCCCACTACATCAAATGGGGCAGTATAGACACACCGTTCTCTTGGAAGTGGAGCCACCTTTCATAATAAGGCTTTGCACTCTAACGCTTGCAAACCACACATTTATGCAAGACCTTTTTACTACTTATCTAATTTTGGGAATCCAAAACTGTTGTCTGAGCTCTATTATCACTTCTCTAACTCCAGCATGTAACAGCTTATGATGAGTATCCAGGATCAAAAGGTCCACAAAGTGCCCCCCAGAAGGTAGCAAAATTGGATGTCTTTTCTCCTCTGGAAGCCCAGAAAACTGTAGTCTACCTCCTACTCTCAATAAATCCTGATCCAAAAACACATCCAAACCCTTGAGAGCAGAATGTGTTGGTAGAACCTGTAATGGATGGCTGGTGAGCAATTCCCTCTCTTCACTAAATTTTTCCTTCTGCACATATACCACCCAGTATTTCCTGGCTTGCTGAATCTCCTTACTGTTCAGAATTCCTTCGCTTCTTGTTTCTCCCTTAATATTGTTGGTAAATCTATATACCCATGCTGTCACTCTTAACAATCTTTTCAGACTGCTAATGTCCTCAAGCCTCAATATGGGGTCCTGCTGCATAACTTGACAACTGTTCACAGTGCATTTTCACCTCACTCACCCATGCTTCTTCAGCCTGGCATTCTCTTACAATAGGCTGATTAGACGGCCAGTTTTCACTTCCAAGTTTTAGCCACTCTGGCCCATTTCACCACAAACTTGACTGTGCAAGATCTTTCACTGAAATTCCTCGTGTTGGTAAATCAGCGGGGTTTTGGGTGCCTGGACAATGCTTCCATTGCTTGGGATCTGTGTGCGCTTGAATTTCCTCCACCCTATTGGCAACAAATGGTTTCCATTTCCTTGCCTGGCTTCTTAACCAGTGCCAAACTATAGTGGAGTCTGTCCAATAATAGCTTGGAATTTCATAGAGGGCCAAAGACTTTTGCACTGTAACTGCAAGCCGACTAGCAATAACTGCACCCATCAATTCCAACCTTGGAACAGAAAGCCTTTTCAAAGGTGCTACTCTGCTCTTTGCAGCAACCAACCTGCAACTTACTTCCTCTTGCAATGCGCCTCTTATATAAATACAAGTTGCATAGGCTTCCTCACTTGCATCACAAAAGATGTGCAGCTCCAAATTGTCTGGACTATTGTTCAACTCCCCAAAGTACCATCTTGGGATTTCAATGTCTCCGAGATGTGCCAATTCTTTGAACCAATATTTCCACCTTACCACCATATGATCAGGTAACTCTCGATTCCAACCAAGTCCAATTTCCCAGAGGCTCTGAAACCAAATTTTTTACTTTATCACAAATGGAGCCAGGAATCCAAGAGGATCAAAGACCTTTGAAGCCAAACTAAGAGCTGTACGTTTTGTCCACCTTGTCTCATTCTCAGCCAGCGCTACTAAAGATTTCCCATTGAAGGTAAACAAATCATCTCCTTGCTGCCAAACAATGCCTAGCACTTTTGCGTCTATTGCCCACAACTCCTTAATACCAGAATCCTCAATACTTTCTGCTGCATCAGGTACTACACAGGAATGATCATAAACTCTTGTAATTGAGAATGATTGGTCTGCCATTTCTAAGCTCCATGCCAGCTTCCCTCATTATAGCTCTAGCCTCCATGAATATCTGTTTAGCCATTTCTGTATTATCCACGGAACACAGCAAATCATCAACAAAAATTTTTCCTTATGTGTTCAATAGTGTTAGGATAGACTTCAGAATATTTTTAAAATGGTACTGCATAGTAGCTGCCAACAGAAATGGACTAGAGCTGAGGCCAAACAACACTGACTTCATTGCTTGAACCTTATGTTAGAAAATCTAGAAGAGGAAGAACCATTGTTGTCCCAAGGCGATACGATGACTAAGCTGATTGATGCAGCATTGCTTGTATATATTAAGTTAAGGTGTATATATATCCATCTCATAATTGTAAGGTTAGTGAAAAATTAACTTAATTTAGAGCTAGCATTTTTGAGCTCTTGTGGCATCATTGTTTGGTCACACTGTTGGCATCATTTTGGGCGCTGCGCGTCTTTCTACTCGTTTGTGGAGGTCGTACGTAAGTGTGGTTGATGATTAGAGAGCTCTCTTGCAATTCAGTTTGGTTGTTAGATACATGATTGTTGCATCGTGCAATAGTCCAGGTTGCGTTGTTGTTGCAAGGTTCAGAAAGAAGACCATAAATAGTACCCTTTTGTTTATTTAATTCATGTAAAAGGTCTAAGGTAGGCCCGCATCGAGTCAGCAACCCTGAGGTTACCCTGAGGTAGGACCTAATAGGATCTCAAATCCGTAACTTTTAATTTAGCTTAACTTGGGCTTTAGGTAGAACTTGCCCTTTAGAATTTGGCCGTTCACGGCTCAGCTGGGATTTCGAACCCGACAAATAAATAAAATAACATGGTCCTTCAGAACCGGATTCTACCCCAAGACTGAGTCAGTGACATTTTTCGGCAAAGTTCTGATTGTGCAAATTGTATCCCAAGTTAGGCCTAGACGGGTTGGTATTATTGAGTTAAGGTCCCAGGGTAGAAAGTTTGGTCGCCCAATTGCGAAACTTGGCCAGTCGTCTGTCGTTTTGGCCTACATTTTCCGGTTTGGTTAATTTTGGGTTATTATTGAATTAAGGTCCCAGGGTAGAAAGTTTGGTCGCCCAATTGCGAAACTTGGCCAGTCGTCTGTCGTTTTTGGCCTACATTTTCCGGTTTGGTTAATTTTGGGTTATTATTGAATTAAGGTCCCAGGGTAGAAAGTTTGGTCGCCCAATTGCGAAACTTGGCCAGTCGTCTGTCGTTGTTTTGGCCTACATTTTACCGGTTTGGTTAATTTTGGGTTATTATTGAATTAAGGTCCCAGGGTAAAAGTTTGGTCGCCCAATTGCGAAACTTGGCCAGTCGTCTGTCGTTTTTTTGGCCTACATTTTACCGGTTTGGTTAATTTGGTTATTATTGAATTAAGGTCCTGGGTGGAAAATTTGGTATTCCATACTGGTGTTGGTTAGTACCCCACCAGCAATTCAGTTTATTTGAAAGTAAAATTTGCGTTTGATCAGTTTGGTTAAGTATTTCTGCCAATTCAGCTCATTTGGTTGAGCCCAATTGTTGTTTGCATTGAAGATGAGTGCATCTGAATTGAACAAATTTATAAAAAGGAGAAGCGCCTACAAAGGTCTAATTACAAAGGTCATTGCCACTATAGATTCTGCCATAGAGCAAGAGGATTTACGCTTAGTGACTGCGCAGCTTTCCATATTAGAAACTAAAAAGGTTGCTCTAAGTGAGGTAAATGTTAAAATTGAGGCTCTTATAGAAGAGGATGAAATAGAAAATAACATAATTTACTTTGAAGAGATTATTGATGATATAATTAACGTAGGCCTCCGAGCAAAAGAGTTTAGCAGCTCAGTACAGTTAGAGACCAGGTCTAATAATGAAACACAACACTCAACAAATGATGTTTGTGAAGTTAAGGTTAACAGATCTGTAGTTCAATTACCGAGGCTTGTACTCAAAACATTTTCTGGGAGTATTCAGGAATGGCAAGGATGGGCAGACAGTTTTCAATCAGCAGTTCATTCTAGTCAAGTGTTAAGTGCCGTGGAGAAGTTTAATTATTTGCGGTCCCTCTTGGAAGGGGAGGCAGCAAAGACTATAGCAGGATTAGCATTAACAGAGGCTAATTATAATGTGGCTTGGGATATATTAAAGAAACGGTTTGGTAAGCCAGAGATCTTAATTAAAAGCCACCTCCGTGCACTTTTAGCTATACCTCCTGTTAATAATCCTAATAGTGTCAAGGAGTTACGGCAGTTATATGATGAATTTGAAATTAGAACTAGGTCCCTGGACAACTTGGGTGTAGGAATGGAAAAGTATGGTATAATGTTGGTTCCTACACTGGAGTCTAAATTGCCTAGCTCAATTTTGCTTGAATTAAGTAGGGGACACTCTGCAGAACATGTGTACATCCCCCTTCAGCAGATGTTAAGTCTTTTAGGCACAGAATTAGCAAGACGAGAGGGAGTTGAGTTTGCACAGTGGGATGGTAAACAAGGGGACAAAGGCAGGCACAGCACCAAAGTTTCCACAAAAAGGAATAGCCCAGGTACAGTGTCAGCTCTACATGCCTCCTCTGAGAATAAATTAAAGGGAATCAAGGAATGCATATTTTGCGAAGGCAACCACAAGTCATATAAATGTGAGGTGGCTGAGGCCTTACCCTTTGAGGAGAGAAAGGACAGGGTAACTAAGTCCACAGCATGTTTTAAATGTTTTTTGAAAGGTCATAGAGCAAGGTTTTGTAAGTTTAAAATTTTGTGCAAAAAATGTCATGGTAGGCATCAGCCATTATTGTGTGAAAACACTCTTAGTAGGCCTACCCCAGAAGTAGAGACATCAGTGGCACATGCCACTGCTATGCAAGGGAGTAAAAGTAAAGGGGGATTATTGCAAACAACTGCAGCCTTATTAATTGGGAATGAGGGAGAAGCTACTGTAAGAGTGTTGTTTGATAGTGGTAGCCAGTGTAGTTTTATTAAGACCAGAATTTCCAGAAAATTGAAGTTTAAAGAACTTAAGAGGGAAAATTTAAGAATTTCTGGGTTTGGGGGTTCCGTTCAAAACCGAACCAAATTTAAGAAGGTAGAAGTTCTGGTTAAAGGGTTGTTACCGCAAAGTCCCACTATCAAGGTCCAAGCTGTAGAGATTGAGGAACTTTGTGCTCCAGTCACTACTTGTTTAGATATGGCATGTGTCCAAGAATTGCAAGTTAAAGGAATTAATTTGGGCAATAATAAGTTTGAGGGAACAGAAGATATTAGTCTTTTGATTGGAGCTGACTATTATTGGGACTTCATCACTGGTAATATTGTCCGTACATCTCAAGGCCCGGTAGCTATTGAAAGTAAGCTAGGCTGGATGCTACATGGTAGTTATTGCAATGAAATGGAAGTTAAGGCTCTTTTTGTTAAGATTGAGGAGAACAGCCATGGTCTGGAAAGGCATTTGAAAGCGTTTTGGGAACTTGAATCTATTGGCATAAAGGACAACCAGGCAAGTACAGTGAACAATGATGTTTTAGAGCAATTTGAAAAAGGGATTGGGTTTAGAGATGGTTGCTATGAAGTTGGCCTACCATGGAAGGATTCTTGCAAACCCGGTTCAAACCTTCAGCTAGCTAATCGGAGGTTGGAGACTTCATTGTACAGGCTAAGAAAAAATGAGGAGTTGTTAATTGAATACGATGAGGCCATCCTAAGTTATGTAAGGGAGGGCTATGCTGAAAGGGTGCAAGGTGAGCTGGTGAGCCAGGAGGCACATTATCTGCCACACCATGCAGTGGTACGGCGAGACAAAACTACCACCAAACTGAGGGTAGTTTTTGATGGCTCAGCCAAGGACAAAGGTGGTGTGTCCTTGAATGACTGTTTGGATGCTGGGCCAAATTTAAATGCAGATTTATTTTCCTTGTTACTGAGATTCAGGTTTGGTAGAGTAGCATTGACTGCAGATGTGAAGCAAGCCTTTTTGCGGATAAAGTTAAAACCAGAGGACAGAGATGCAGTAAGGTATCTGTGGGTGGATACGAAAGACTTGTTGGAAAATGAACCTAAGGTTCAAGCATATAGAATGAAGTCAGTGTTGTTTGGCCTCAGCTCTAGTCCATTTCTGTTGGCAGCTACTATGCAGTACCATTTTAAGAAATATTCTGAAGTCTATCCTAACACTATTGAACACATAAGGAAAAATTTTTATGTTGATGATTTGCTGTGTTCCGTGGATAATACAGAAATGGCTAAACAGATATTCATGGAGGCTAGAGCTATAATGAGGGAGGCTGGCATGGAGCTTAGAAAATGGCAGACCAATCATTCGCAATTACAAGAGTTTATGAGTCATTCCTGTGTAGTACCTGATGCAGCAGAAAGTATTGAGGATTCTGGTATTAAGGAGTTGTGGGCAATAGACGCAAAGGTGCTAGGCATTGTTTGGCAGCAAGATGATGATTTGTTTACCTTCAATGGGAAATCTTTAGTAGAGCTGGCTGAGAATGAGACAAGGTGGACAAAACGTACAGCTCTTAGTTTGGCTTCAAGGTCTTTGATCCTCTTGGATTCCTGGCTCCATTTGTGATAAAGTCAAAAATTTGGTTTCAGAGCCTCTGGGAAATTGGACTTGGTTGGGACCAAGAGTTACCTGATCATATGGTGGTAAGGTGGAAATTGGTTCAAAGAATTGGCACATCTTGGAGACCAACACATTCTGCTCTCAAGGGTTTGGATGTGTTTTTGGATCAGGATTTATTGAGAGTAGGAGGTAGACTACAGTTTTCTGGGCTACCAGAGGAGAAAAGACACCAATTTTGCTACCTTCTGGGGGGCACTTTGTGGACCTTTTGATCCTGGATACTCATCATAAGCTGTTACATGCTGGAGTTAGAGAAGCGATAATAGAGATCAGACAACAGTTTTGGATTCCCAAAATTAGACAAGTAGTAAAAAAGGTCTTGCATAAATGTGTGGTTTGCAAGCGTTGGAGTGCAAAGCCTTATTATGAAAAGGTGGCTCCACTTCCAAGAGAACGGTGTTGTCTATACTGCCCCATTTGATGTAGTGGGAGTAGACTTTGCAGGGCCAGTCTATGTGTATGAGCAGGGGAGTCTAACAAAGGTTATATATGTCTTTTCACATGTGCTACCACCAGAGCAATCATTTGGAGTTGGTAAGCAATTTAAGTAGTGATGTATTTCTTTTGGCCTTTAAAAGGTTGTGAACAGAAGGGGTTTCCCAAATAAAATCATATCGGATAATGCAAAAACCTTCAAAAAGGCTGCAAAGGAACTCCAAGAAGTTTGGTCCTTGCTAAAAGAGGAAGGATTCCAATCCTACTTTTCACACCAAGGGGTACAGTGGGAGTTTATTGTTGAGAGAGCACCATGGTCGGGGTGGATTTTGGAAAGGCTAGTGAGAAGTGTAAAGTGTCCATTAAAGAAACTTTTAGCTAATGCTCATTTGAGCAAAGAAGAATTCTCTACTGTTTTATGTGAAGTAGAAGCAATGGTGAACAGTAGGCCTATCACTTTTGTTTAAACAGTATGCAGGATGCAGAGCCATTGACACCAAATCATTTTCTTTGTGGTAAACGATTAACATCAAGCCCAGTGTGCCAGAAGACTTGCAGCCTATCCAGAGCACTCAAGGAGAGTTAACCAGACGGTTTCAGGTACCTTGAAGAGCTACAAGATCAGTTATGGAAGAGGTGGCAGATGGAATACTTGCCAGAACTCAATTATTACCCATCAGCAGAGCTGGGCAATAAATACATTGAATGTATTTAAATACTAAATACTAAATACATGGGCGAAATGTATTTAAATACTAAATACTAAATACACTTTACGAATGTATTTAGATACTAAATACAAAATACATCAATTGTATTTAAATACATTTGTAATACATTTTAAATACATACAAATTTTAACATATGCATTCACTAATTCATGAGTAACAACAATATAAAATGCTTGATAAAGGATAAAGAAATAGTACAATCTAATTTCCGATTATATATTTCCCTTTTAGAACAAAACAAAAACAAAAGAACTTAGAACTTACGATGTTCAACCAGTGACATATTATACTCATTATATCATTGCAAAATGAGTAACAATTAATGAGTAGATGAGACATAAACGTAAACATAAGACGTAAACATAAACATAAGGCACCTTACGAATTCTCTTTTATTTCACGGTTGCTGCGGATCAAAACCAATCTTTCAAAAGTTTTAATGAATTAATGAATCAATTTAATTAATGAATCAATAATTATAATCATTGATATCAATTTTTGATAAATTTCTACTTTAGGGGACACGGTGAATTTCGAAATAAATACACCACTCGATAGATCAGACGATTTTAAAAGCTTTTTCATCAATGAATTTTCCATCGCAAATTGGATTGATTGCAACGAGTTAGTTACACAGGCCCACTTAAGGCAGAGCCGTTTTGTACGATTATTCGGTCAATTTCAAGATATTTTTTGATGTCTAAAAAAACACTTACCTTCAGATGAGTGTACAGATTCGTTGTAGCATTGCTTGCAGCAGAGACTTCGTGTTTACACAGCAAGCAGGTGCACTTTACCTTATTACCGTCTTTAGATTTAATTTTAAAGTATTTTCCATCAAACAGAGGGTGCACTAAATGTTATCTGCAGATATATCACTGTTTGATTCACCAGATTTGCTTGTTGAAGCCATGACACGCACACGATAAAGAAATCAACCGCTTTCGACTAAGAATGGCACACAACTGATTGAACTGACACGTTGAAACATGAACCATGCTGTACTACACTGTCGACGCGTCGTACTGTGCTAGTACAGAACGTGTATTAAACCAGTAAAAGTATTTACATTTTTATATTTTGAGTATTTAAGTACATTGTATTTAAATACTCATTAAAGTATTTAAATACTATATTTAAATACATGAAAAACAATGTATTTATAAATACAGTTCTAAATACACAAATGTATTTAAATACGTATTTAAATACAAATGTATTTAAATACTGCCCAGCTCTGCCCATCAGGCAAGGTAAAGGGCTCCAATGCAAATTGTATTAAGGTGGGAGAAGTGGTAATGATTGGGGATGAAAGACCAAGGCAATGCTGGAAGCTTGGCATAATTGAAGAGTTGTTTGTTGGCAAAGACAATTTAGTTAGGTCTGCACTGGTAAAGACTTCAGGAGGAAAGTTAAAGAGACCTATACAAAAACTCTATGCTTTAGAAATCAGCAAAAACACAGATAGTCAAGATGAAACATTTGAGTTCCAGCCTCATGGAGAAGGCTTGGCTAACCTTGCAGAAGGTAATGACAACAATGCCTCTTCGGTGGGGAGTGTTAGAAAATCTAGAAGAGGAAGAACCATTGTTGTCCCAAGGCGATATGATGACTAAGCTGATTGATGCAGCATTGCTTGTATATATTAAGTTAAGGTGTATATATATCCATCTCATAATTGTAAGGTTAGTGAAAAATTAACTTAATTTAGAGCTAGCATTTTTGAGCTCTTGTGGCATCATTGTTTGGTCACACTGTTGGCATCATTTTGGGGCGCTGCGCGTTCTTTCTACTCGTTTGTGGGATGTCGTACGTACAGGGTGTGGTCTGATAGAGATTAGAGAGCTCTCTTGCAATTCAGTTTGGTTGTGTAGATACAAGATTGTTGCATCGTGCAATAGTCCAGGTTGCGTTGTTGTTGCAAGGTTGAGAAAGAAGACCATAAATAGTACCCCTTTTGTTTATATTAAATTCATGTAACAAAGGTCTAAGGTAGGCCCGCATCGAGTCAGCAACCCTGAGGTAGGACCTAATAGGATCTCAAATCCGTAACTTTTAATTTAGCTTAACTTGGGCTTCAGATAGAACTGGCCCTTTAGAATTTGGTCGTTCACGGCTCAGCTGGGATTTTGAACCCAACAAATAAATAAAATAACAATATACTTGAACCGTAGGTTCATTTTCCAACAAGTCTTTCGTATCCACCCACAGATACCTTACTGCATCTCTGTCCTCTGGTTTTAACTTTATCCGCAAAAAGGCTTGCTTCACATCTGCAGTCAATGCTACTCTACCAAACCTGAATCTCAGTAACAAGGAAAATAAATCTGCATTTAAATTTGGCCCAGCATCCAAACAGTCATTCAAGGACACACCACCTTTGTCCTTGGCTGAGCCATCAAAAACTACCCTCAGTTTGGTGGTAGTTTTGTCTCGCCGTACCACTGCATGGTGTGGCAGATAATGTGCCTCCTGGCTCACCAGCTCACCTTGCACCCTTTCAGCATAGCCCTCCCTTACATAGCTTAGGATGGCCTCATTGTATTCAATTAACAACAACTCATTTTTTCTAAGCCTGTACAATGAAGTCTCCAACCTCCGATTAGCTAGCTGAAGGTTTGAACCGGGTTTGCAAGAATCCTTCCACGGGAGGCCAACTTCATAGCAACCATCTCTAAACCCAATCCCTTTTTCAAATTGCTCTAAAACATCATTGTTCACTGTACTTGCTTGTTTGTCCTTTATGCCAATAGATTCAAGTTCCCAAAACGCTTTCAAATGCCTCTCCAGACCATGGCTGTTCTCCTCAATCTTAACAAAAAGAGCCTTAACTTCCATTTCATTGCAATAACTACCATGTAGCATCCAGCCTAGCTTACTTTCAATAGCTACCGGGCCTCGAGATGTGCGGACAATATTACCAGTGATGAAGTCCCAATAATAGTCAGCTCCAATCAAAAGACTAATATCTTCTGTTCCTTCAAACTTATTATTGCCCAAATTAATTCCTTTAACTTGCAATTCTTGGACACATGCCATATCTAAACAAGTAGTGACTGGAGCACAAAGTTCCTCAATCTCTACAGCTTGGACCTTGATAGTGGGACTTTGCGGTAACAACCCCTTAACCAGAACTTCTACCTTCTTAAATTTGGTTAGGTTTTGAACGGAACCCCCAAACCCAGAAATTCTTAAATTTTCCCTCTTAAGTTCTTTAAACTTCAATTTTCTGGAAATTCTGGTCTTAATAAAGCTACACTGGCTACCACTATCAAACAACACTCTTACAGTAGCTTCTCCATCATTCCCAATTAATAAGGCTGCAGTTGTTTGCAATAATCCCCCTTTACTTTTACTCCATTTCATAGCAGTGGCATGTGCCACTGATGTCTCTACTGCTGGGGTAGGCCTACTAGGAGTGTTTTCACACAATAATGGCTGATGCCCGCCATGACATTTTTTGCACAAAATTTTAAACTTACAAAACCTTGCTCTATGACCTTTCAAAAAACATTTAAAACATGCTGTGGACTTAATTACCCTGTCCTTTCATCAAAAGGTAAAGCCTCAGCGAACTCACATTTATATGACTTGTGGTTGCCTTCGCAAAATATGCATTCCTTGATTCCCTTTAATTTATTCTCAGAGGATGCATGTAGAGCTGACACTGTACCTGGGCTATTCCTTTTTGTAGAAACTTTGGTGCTGTGTCTGCCTGTGTCCCCTTGTTTAACATCCCACTGTGCAAACTCAATTCCCTCTCGTCTTGCTAATTCTGTACCTAAAAGACTTAACATCTGCTGAAGGGGACTGTACACATGTTCTGTAGTGTGTCCCCTACTTAATTCAAGCAAAATTGAGCTAGGCAATTTAGACTCCAGTATAGTAACCAACATTATACCATACCTTTCCATTCCTACCCAAGTTGTCCAGGGACCTAGTTCTAACTTCAAATTCATCATATAACTGCCGTAACTCCTTGACACTATTAGGATTATTAACAGGAGGTATAGCTAAAAGTTCACGGAGGTGGCTTTTAATTAAGATCTCTGGCTTACCAAACCGTTTCTTTAATATATCCCAAGCCACATTATAATTAGCCTCTGTTAATGCTAATCCTGCTATTGTCTTTGCTGCCTCCCCTTCCAAGAGGGGACTGCAAATAATTAAACTTCTCCACCGCACTTAACACTTGACTAGAATGAACTGCTGATTGAAAACTGTCTGCCCATCCTTGCCATTCCTGAATACTCCCAGAAAATGTTTTGAGTACAAGCCTCGGTAATTGAACTGCAGATCTGTTAACCTTACCTTCACAAACATCATTTGTCGAGTGTTGTGTTTCATTATTAGACCTGGTCTCTAACTGTAATGAGCTGCTAAACTCTTTTGCTCGGTGGCCTACTTTAATTATATCATCAATAATCTCTTCAAAGTAAATTATGTTATTTTCTATTTCATTCTCTTCTATAAGAGCCTCAATTTTAACATTTACTTCACTTAGAGCAACCTTTTTAGTTTCTAATATGGAAAGCTGCGCAGTCACTAATCTTAAATCCTCTTGCTCTATGGCAGAATCTATAGTGGCAATGACCTTTGTAATTAGACCTTTGTAGGCGCTACTCCTTTTTTTAAACTTGTTCAATTCAGATGCACTCATCTTCAATGCAAACAATTGGGCTCAATGCCGAATCAGCAGAAATACTTAACCAAACTGATCAAACGTAAATTTTGCTTTTTTCAAATAAACTGAATTGCTGGGTGGGGTACTAACCAACCACCAGTATGGAATACCAAATTTTCCACCCAAGTAACTGGCGCACTGAAGTCTGCAACCTTCGCCTACGAATAATAAACCAAAATTAACCAAACCGGTAAAAATGTAGGCCAAAAACAACGACAGACGAGTGGCCAAGTTTCGCAATTGGGCGACCAAACTTTCTACCCTGGGACCTTAACTCAATAATGCTCAACCGGTCTAGGACTAACTTGGGCTACAATTTGCACAATCAGAACTTTGCCGAAAAATAGTCACTGACTCAGTCTCGGGCTAGAATCCGGTTCTGAAGGACCATGTTATTTATTTATTTGTTTGTTGGGTTCAAAATCCCAGCTGAGCCGTGAACGGCCAAGTTCTAAAGGGCCAGTTCAACCCACAGCCCAAGTTAAGCTAAAATTAAAAACTTACGGACTTGAGGTCCTATTAGGTCCTACCTCAGGGTTGCTGACTCGATGTGGGCCTACCTTAGGCCTCAGTTGCATGAATTTAAGATAAAAACAAAAGGGGCACTATTTATGGTCTTCTTTCTCAACCTTGCAACAACAACACAACCTGGACTATTGCACGATGCAACAATCTTGTATCTAAACAACCAAACTTAATTGCAAGAGAGCTCTCTATAAGACCACACCCTGTAAGTACGGCATTCCACAAACGAGTAGAAAGGACGTGCAGCGCCCTAAAATGATGCCACCAGAGGGCCCAAACAATGATGCCACAAGAGCCCAAAAATGCTAGCTCTAAATTAAGTGAATTTTTCACTAACCTTACAATTATGAGATGGATATATATACACCTTAACTTAATATATACAAGCAATGCTGCATTAATCAGCTTAGTCAAGATATCGCCTTGGGACAACAATGGTTCTTCCTCTTCTAGATTTTCTAACAGATGGCGGGCGAGGTGGGAGACCAGTCAGTGGTGGCGGGCAGCAGCTTTTGCACCACCCGCCCATCGGCGGGGTGTAATGAATTCTTTCATAACCTCTAAATTTTCTTCATTCACTACAATATTACTCGGGTGTTGACTTTCCTTTTTTCTGAACGACAAGAACCTTACTTTTATTTGCAATCACTCTTAATAATAATCTCTTCATAAACGGGACTACATCATGGCCGATGTCGTAACACCGCTTCCCGTCGATTAGCGATATTGGGTTTGGAGAGTATGGGATGGGGGACCGTCCTCCGCGTCCAGAATATGTAGCAACCCGTGGTTCGGATCCCACGTAGAGCTATAGGTCTCCTCCATCATATAACCTGAGATATTGCGAAGGAGGTTAAACAACCCCATTAAAATGTAAATCTTCACAAATGTCAACAGAACTCGTCACTGCTCTCTTTAATTGAATTGGATTGGATTGAATAACCTTTATTAATAATAAAATAAATTCATTGGTTTTACAATTTACAATGACATACATAATTGTGAAGCTCGACTATTTATTTTATTTTACTTGGCGCTTAAGCTTTAGGCTTTACTGAGCTCTTAAATTAATTCTTCGATTCACCCAAAAGCACCACGTGATCAGTATTTTTGCTATGACATATCCGCCATTCATTCTCTTCCAAATTCAGGTTTAATCCTCCGTCTAGCATGTATATACTTTTGGATATCCTTTTGCCAAAAGTATGCACATTGCAGTTCTCTTATTATGTCACCATTGTGTGCTCTTCCGCCTCTCTCCAATACCCAATTTTACACCTTCTCATTCGACATCACATAATGTTTGTTTTGAAGTTCATTACTATTTTTAGATGTACTTTGATCTAACAAAAGGAGTCACGATTGAAAGTGTAGCTACATGATACATCATATAGTTTAATTATACTTCTAATCCAGCCAAAGATTGTCCCAAGCCGTCTGAGTAACGGGGATGGAATGCGGTGTGACGAGCCCGCCGCCGCACATAATGTATTTGGCTCGACTCGCTTCTCCTTTTAACGGGACTTATTTTTTTGCTGTTGGTTGTTGTTGTTGTTGTTGTTGTTTAGCCGATCAGCCCACCCTGATCGAGCAAGCCGGTGGCACGCAGGTAACCGATTGCCCTCTCCGGAGTGGACCAGAGGTTCAGCGCACTAGTGACGTTGTGTTGTGTTCTATGTTGTGCTAGAGCGGTACAGTCTGTCATAATGTGTTCAATTGTTTGTGGTGTGTCCTGGCGCAGGTGGCAGGTGTCGTCTGTGGAGTTATCTAGTCTGTGTTTATATGTCTGTAAGTTGGGGTGATGTCTACATCGGAATCGTGCTAAGTTAACTCGATCTGATCTGCTCAGGCTGATCTCTGACCTGTTAATGGGTGGCGGCTTCGCACCTAGGACCGCATTCGGACCGAGTCGTGTCAGTGCTTTGTAGGTTAGGTGTGTATGTATGTGTTTTCTGTACTGTGTGATGTCTGTGAGGCGTGGTATGGAATGGAGTATTTGGTTATAATGTCTCTCTGGTGTTACCTTAATGGTGCGAGGTGTCGGTGCCTGATTGTACATGTAGTGGCAAGGGTGTTGTGGGTTAGTTGTCGCTGCTGCCATGAATTGTGTTCCCCTCATGTCTAAATGTTCCCTAACTTTCAGTTTCTGTGTGCAGGTGTTCTATTGGTGTTGTTTGAGTACTACATCCTGTAATGATACGAAGTGCGTTGTTTTGTATTGTCTGTGTAAGGTGTTTATGTGTGTGTTTGAGATAATGGGTGCACAGCATAGGCTAGCATAATCCATAACTGAGCGAATTTATTGTTTGTATATGAGTGATATTGTTTCCTGCTGGTGTCCAAAGTTTGTGCCTGTTAGTACCCTAAGCGTGTTAAGTCTTGACGTACATTTGTTTTTAATGTCCTGAATGTGGTTTGCAAAAGATAATGATGGGTTGTATGTGACCCCCAGTATTTTGGTCCTGTGAGTGTGTGGAATGTTTGTGTTGTTTAGTGTAAGCTGTGGAGTTATCTGGTGTTCTTTTGTGTTGCTTGTAAGCAAGGTGATGGTTGATTTTGTGGGCGCTACTTTGAGTCTATTGTGTGTGAGCCAGTCTTGTATACTGTTTATGTGTTTGTAGGTTTGTAGGTTATTTGTAGCGGTGTCGATGTTGTGGGTGGATGTTAGAGTGATGTCATCTGCATATGATGATAAGGTAAGTTTGTTATCTATGGGTGTTGGAATGTCATGCATGTATAAGCTGAACAGTGTTGGTGAGAGAACAGAGCCTTCAGGGACCCCGTTCGGAAAAAAGCTCGTTTTTGGATGACTTGCCATTAAATGTGACATGTGAGTATCTTCCTGAAAGATAGTTGCTCAGCCACCTTTTGGTGTTATTGTCCATGTTTGTGTTGAGTATTTGGTTTATGAGAGGGAAGCGTGGGATAGCATCAAATGCTTTACTAATGTCTATTGTTGCTAATAGTGTACGTTGAGCTGGTCGTCTGGAGTTGATGCCATCCATGATGAGCTGTGTGAGGTTAGTGAGTAATGTCGTGGTTGAGTGGTGAGGTCTGAATCCATGTTGAGTAGGCGATAGTGGTATGTGTGGGTTCGTGATTTGTAAGATTAGTCTTTCTGTTACTTTGGAAGGTGTGCATAGTAAAGTAATGGGTCTATAGGAAGCTGGTTCTGTTGGATTTTTATTTCGTTTGAGTAGTGTAATAATTTTACCTTGTTTCCATATGTCAGGAATAATACAGTGTGGGTATGAATATGTGCTGATATTTGTGAGAGCTAGTGTTCCCTGTGGGCCCAAGTGTTTAAGGTGTATGTTAGATATGTTGTCTGGTCCAGTAGCCTTCGAATTCTTAATGTTTTTGATGATCTTGGTGGTCTGGTCTGTATTGAAGGGTGTAGTGGTCGTGTCGAGACTGTAGGTTTTCTTGTGTCTGGCTGTTTGTCTGTCTGCGTGTTTCTGGTTGTTGTCTCTGTTTAAGTGACTTATCTTTGCGTAGTGATTAACTAGAATGTTAGCTTGTTGTGTATATGTTGGGATATTATTTTGGCTGCGACAAATAGCCGCGTGTGAGGTGTGAATGCCGCTGTTAGAGTGGGTAATCTGTGGAGTGGTTTAGTGTTGTTATGAATTCCCTAACTGTTTCTGTTTCTTTGAGTTTGTTGTTTATTTCTGTGTTGAGCTGTTGTATCTGCTGTTTTATTGCTTGTGTGTGTGGTGTTTGTGTGTTATGTTTGAGGTTGTTACGTTGCCTTATGAGGTGGGCTATTTCTCTAGTGTAATTTGGGTTGTATTTCCTAATGTTGCCCTTGCTGTTGGTTAGTGGCGTTACGCCCGTCTCAGTGCCTTCACTTGGACGAAGGACTTAAAACGGAACAACCAACCAATTATACTTCCATTTCATTGTTTACATGAAAATAATTGTACGCACACACACACACACACACACGTGCCCATCTCCGCATAAGCGAGGCACCAACTTTCGTAAATCCATATATCTAAAAAAATTACAAACGAAGCCAAGTTTAACCTAATCTAATCTTAGTTCCACAGAAAGGAAAAGATAAGTGTTTTGTGCGCAATTGAGGGCTCCAAGGATGGTTTTTGTTAATCACTAATTAGGGAGGTACTCGCGAATCTAGCTTAACCAAACCTTAACTAACTCAACCTAATGAAAACCAACATTTTTTTCCGACGATATTGGTGGATTTTTTATATACATTTTTTAATGTTTCGAGAAATCAAAAGTGTTACCTCACAAAACATACCCCACTACAGCTATGAATTCTACACACACGACCATATTTATGCCCAATTGCCTACACACATTGATACGCCAAATTATTATCAAAATAGAATAGTAAATATTGTTAAAGGTTTAAAAACTTTAATGTAAATCCGAAGACCACATCATTTTTATGCAGAAAAAGAGGGATCAAGGGTGAATGGCCCAAAAATACACCCCTCCCACCACATGAGGAGGAAATAACCAAAATCAAGTCTCGGAGTTTTCGAAATAACTGGACAATGCGTTTGAAAGATTGGGTCATAGACAGGGGGAAAGATGGATTGAAGAAGATTGTGCCAGAGTTGACTGGTTGTGATGAAATATTGAGAATACCGATTAACCGTTGCGTTAGAGTTGGACAGAAAAGGAATAAGAATGTGTCGAAAGTCGGGTACGGCGTGTTCTTCTTAAAGGAGGCATACAGTTAGAGATCAAAAGAAGGGTCTGTTATAATATCGATAGTAAAAAGAGAGTGAGACAACACCGCGTCGAAGAGAGAGGGATTGAAGACAGTGAGTAAGAGGCGGGGAATTGTAGAGACGAAAAGCCTTTGATTGCATCCGGTCAAGTAGAACTGTGTGGTTTGAGCAACCCAACACATGAGAAACGTACTCCATATAGGGCCGGACAAGACCCCTGTACAGAGTACAGTAATTCAGAAAAGGAAATGAAATGCCAAGAATGCTGCGAAATAAAGGATCGAGTTGTGTATTGTTCAAGATAAGAGGAGAGTTGTATGGAAGATTTTGACAAATAAACAGCCCATGAGAAGAGGTGATTCTCTCGGGAATGGAGGCGTACATTCCATATTCTATACCTACTACAAATGCAAAAAAAACCTTGGTTTAACTTTACATGTTCTAATGCTATCCGCAACAAAGAGAAGGCTCTCAGAAGGTACCGTCGCCATCCAACTCCCGACTCTCATTCAGCTTATATTTCTGCCCGGAATCGTGTAAAATTTGTTTTTCGACTCGTCAAAAATTTCTTCATTCGACAAAAATGTGAAAACCTACCAAATTCTAACTTTTCTCGCTCTCTCTGGCATCTACCTAAGAACCTCCCCAACTACTTTACTTCTTCTTTCCCACTCAGACGGTTCAGTTGCCATTTCTTCTGCTGACAAAGGTGAACGCTCAAACTTTCGCCTCCAACTCAACCCTGGGCGATTCCGGTGCTGTTCTTCCATCCGACTTAATTATGTCTGAAATTAGACTTTTCCAAACATGTTTTTTCTTCCCTATCTGGGCTCAACTCGAGGAAGGCGTACGGTCCTGATGGTGTCCCTCCTGTTGTTCTCAAGAACTATGCTTCTGTGCTGACACCGTGCCTAGGCAAACTAGGGAAGAAAGGAAATTAGAGATGAAGGCTCAAATGCAAAGAAAGGGAAGGAGGGCAGTTTCGAAATTAGGTATTAGTGCCACTCTCTACCGAAACCTTTTGATATGTCTGGCACAACAGCAAAAGTTTCACCGAAATTTGAAAGGAGGATGACCAAGAATCGGATATATATACAAGATATACGCGTATAAAAACCTTCCTATTAAGGATAGATTCAAGAACTTTAGAAAGGCAAAAAATCAAAGCAATTAGACGATAGTGGGAAGGTTGAAAGCGGTCAGCCTCGTTTGGGATAGGCTGAATGAAAGCGAATTTCCATCAGGAAGGATAAGTACCAGATGAAAGAAACACGAAAGAATTTGCCAAGGCACGGTGTCAACAGGAGAGCACAGTTCTTAAGAACTTATTTTTCATCCAGCATTCCCATTTCAGTTTCGATGCACTCCTACATTTTTTTCAATATAATAAAATGAATCTTTTTTTTCAAAAATCAGTTGAATAGAATGGATAGCTTATTATTTAATGTCCTATTTACATGCAATATTCTAGCTTCCGAATACTGCCCAAAAGCCAGATCGGCTGAGGAAAGGATTAGGGAAAATGACACAATCTCTCAAGATTTAATTTTAATTAAAAAGAAAACCTCCCCATTAAATCCCGAAGCAGAAAAACAACTTAGACACTTGTAACAAATGAGGTAATTTTTTTTTTTTTAAATTAGTCAACAAAGTTCAATTATAGCCGTTTCTACCGATTTGAAATGTGACCAATAGAATGGATAAATTGACTCGACTTGTAACTTCCTGTCGATAAGTTGAAGGCTTAGCCTTCTCTGGCTCAGGGTACCCCAGTGCCATCTGTTGCTTTTTTTGCTGCAACATCGAGCATTTTCGTCTCCCAGTCTTCAACATCCAGTTTCTGTCCCGCTCCGACACTAAACTTTAAACTTAGCCTATATAGGCCTAGTTTCCGTATGGATGTATTAAATCGCAAATGTTTTGTTTCATTTGAAATTTCTGTATCTTCACTAACTCTTCAAATACTTATTTTCGTCATTTCATGAAATTTCGCGGCACCCTTAGGAGACACCTACGGTAACCCATTTGCGAAACACTAGTCTGGAATCTCAATACAGGGCAGCAGGGTCGCAACTTCAGGCTTCCATAACGCATCCAGCCCACTCAAGAATGATGCAAGGCCTTACTTAAAGATTATAAATATGCAAATTTAATCTAATATAGTTTTCTACATCGTTAAAATATATTTTTAAAATTAAATAATGTAATGAATTACCAAGATATCTGTGATTCCGATGACGCCATATTGATTTATAAAAAAGTAATGACTGCTAGACACTTCCGGGAGTTCTCGATAAAAATCCATAAAATCTATCTTAATCAGATCAATAGAATGCAGCAGCTTAAGTTGCCAAGTCACTTGGACCAACAGAAAACGGCTTATATCGCGAGAACAATTTATAACTAACCTTATTTAGTTTTATAATGAAAGAAATGTTACTACCACCACAAAAAACAAACAAATAATTACTACTTTGGCCTTATGCCTAGTAGCGGTTTAATGTAACGAGATTCTAATTATTATTATATATATACGATGCACGAGACATCTGCATCCGAATTTTGCAATGAGGATGTTATAACTTTCATATATGCACTTAATTCCCAAACGTCTGTAGGATGACACTGACTGATGTTTGGGGTTTTTAAAACGTCAAGAAAAGACGTTGTTCAAGGACAGCAACACCACAGCATAGAAGCGCTAATCTTCCGTCATTTCTCTCATATTTTCTGGTCTCTCTAATTACATCCGCTGCTTCCTTGACAAGGGTATATAATTGAAAGGTATACATGGAGAAATATAGACTAAAAGGTGACAAAGCAGAAAAGCTGTCGTTTCTCATGTAGGGCCTACAATCTTCCAATTCTCGAACTCAAATATGGAGATTAACAAACTGGAAAGTGCATGACAAGAAATGTGAAGGATAAATTACAAATTTATAACCACTTCATTAAAGGCCAGAGGTTATGCGAGTGGTTGGTGGGGGTGCATTAAGAGTTGGGTCCTCGTCCCACATCCTGGTAACAAACTACAATAATCAGTGTGGCTAAAACTCTTAAATACTACATTGAAAGAGTATACCATAGCATCACTATTATTGGTAAGTACAAATATAGTGTAGAATGTACATTCTACATAACATGATTGCTTAGCTGTATGGCTTTTTTTGTGAACTGATCAATGTTTTAGTTCCTCAAAGTGACGGGAGTTTTTACGTTATAAAAACCTAAAACATCCGTTACAATATTATATTATGTATAACTCGCGAATGGTCACACACGAATATTATTAACTCTATATACAGTGTCCCAAAAGGTATGGCTTAAAAATAAACTTTTACAATTTTTTTTATTATGAATGATAGAGTTAAAGAACAATGATAAAAACAGGCATGAATGCTTTAAGTTTTATTTAATATAGTTAGTAAACCTCTACATGATATCCACCGTTCACACCAACTAGTCTAATTCTAATAAAGCTGAACGTATGAAATCTGGTGTAAGTGATGTGCATACCATATGTCATAAAAAGGCGCTTAGCTTAACTTAACCTAACACATCAAATAGCCTCGTACTGTAGTTGATGCCGGAAGTTAAGTGCCGTAAACTGTTTAAATGATGAATTTTGAAATCAGTGAGTAATTTCCATGACTGAAATTTAGAATTTGAACGTAGAATCAGACTAGTTGTTATGAACGGTGAATATCATGTGGAGGTTTATTAACCATATTAAATAAAACTTAAAGCATTCATGCCTGTTTTTATCATTGTTCTTTAACTCTATTACTCATAATAAAAAAATTGTAAAAGTTTATTTTTAAGCCATACCTTTTGGGACACCCTGTATAACCTCCACATCATCGAACTAGCATTTTCCGCCTTTTTGAGATTTTGGATGCTCATCGCACGTCTGGAGCAAGATAAAGTCTTGGCGTCCCTTGCGATGCTCGACTCTGTCTTCCCTTTCTCTGGGCCCCAGATGTTAGTCCTTTATCAGCTATTGAACGTGTAGTGTGCGACTGTTTTCTGTGCATCATTGAACAATGCTTTTCATCCTTTAACAATCATTAATTTTGGCCTCAATACTCATCTGTACTATTAGTATGGCCAATGCTGTAATTCCTAAAACAGGCTGTCATAAAGGTGTAGAATTGAATTACGTCACCGTTGCGAAAGAAAGCATTCGTAGAAAAGATCCAAAAAGGTGCCTCCATCTCATCTTTGCAAGCGAAATAAGGCGTGGCCAGGCGTGCTCTTTACAACTTCAAGCGATATGCCGATAAAGACTAAGTGTATGCAAGTGTATGCAATATGGTTGTTTTGAAAAGGTTGCGGCTAACTTAAAACAAAGGGCAAGCACAACGGCGTCACGAGATTCACCTGACTTATGCTATTATCTTGCAGAAGGGAAGGGAAATTTATGACATCTTGCCATTAGATTCTGACAATCGTATATCTTTTTGTTGCTTCTGATGGTTGGATAAATCGTTCCATGCGTCATCATGGTCATCATATGGGTTCGATGCAGGGCGAAGCTGGAAGTGGTGAAAATGTGGCCGCAGACAACTTCAAATCAGAGATTGAAGAACTTCTTGAGGACCATTTGCTGAAACAAATCTTTAATTCTGAAGAAACTGGACTTCTTTGGAAGTTACTGCCGAAATATTCCATTCTCATGAAAGAGGAGGAAAAGAAGACTGGTTTTAAGAGGTTAAAAGATCCTATTACAATTTTTTGTGCGAATGCTGCTGGCAAACAAAATTTGTCTCAAAGGTGTGCTGCTCCTTGATAATGCGCCTAGTACGATCGTGCCAGGATCGTGTGATCATTGTTTTAGTGATCTTTCTGCCACGTAACACCACTAGGATTATCCAACCAATGAATAAGGGCATCATCGCTGCTTTTAAGCGAATTTATACAACCAAAATAAATTCATTGAGAATTTGCCAGGACTCCTTTCCTCAGCCTCCGTCTGTGATGAAACCCATGATCCTGCTGAAACTAAAAATCCTAGTGGTATTTCCGAAATGCAATATGCTACTAGAGCCATCTCCGACCGGAATCAGAACCTGAAATCTTTCTGGAAATCTTGTACCATTCTGAAGTGTATGACATCGATACAGCATGGAATGAGGTTAAAGAATCCACCCTCATTAACGTCTGGGGAAAGCCTTCAGGTTCTTTTCTGTCAGACGAATTTGAAGGATTCAGAAACCCCGCAGAGAGGTTTCTACAATTCATCCTATCGAGATGACTAGAAATACCCCTGGCTGCGAGGCTGAATCCGATGACATTCAGGAGCAACTGGCAAAGCATAGGTAGGACCTCAGTGTTGAGGAGCTCTATGCACGTATTAAATGACCCTCATCCAGAGGAGACCGAGGAAGTGTGTGGCCGCGATTGATCCTGTTAACATTGGTAAAGATAGTGCTAAAAAGATCATGACTGGCCTGATGGAAATAATCAACATGGTCGAGAATGGAAAACCATGAAACAAAGCGTTCTACTGAAACTATGCAAACGTTGCACAAGCTTCATGTAAAAATATTCCAGGGCTTACTACCAAAATCGTGATCCAAGGAGCACTAATTTCTTCGGAGGAGTAAGCTTTGGCATCACGTGCATTTGTACAGTTTCAGTGGATTTAGTTTAGTCTTAACATTAAATTAATTTAATTTCTTGCAAACTTTAAGTTTTAGTGTTAAATTTAGATGTTAAGCATTGATGATGATTTCCGTTCTCGGTCATGACAGTAAATGATTAAATTCAATGGGAAGACACCATGTGTTTATAGTAACCTAACTTTATAAGGCAATATCCTTTCAGTCGTAAAGATGAGCCAAACCATGTTTTACTAAACTTGCATTACATACAATCTCGTACATTAATTAAGGTGTACGTAATTGTGGACATGTCAAGTCTTAATGAAAGTACACTGTACAGTATATATGATATTATAATGGACCTCCGTGTCATCGCACTTATCGCCTCGTCATAAACTCCGACCTTCCCACTAGTGCGACGATTCCCATGTATACAAAATTAAATTGTAACTTAAACTTTACCATATAAAAGTGTAAAAAAAACTTAATTACTAAATATAATGTCTGGAAAGTATGTGTGTGTGTGATAAGAGCAGGTTCAGAAAGAAGGCATCCTAAGACAAAGAAAGAATCAGTCGTGTCTCCTTTCACGCGATAGACGGAAGAGTATTAAGAGTATGAACTACAAATGTTCTCTAATACAAGTTACAATTTGTGGGATATCTTCGCGTTTCTCAACAACATCTTATGAAAGTTGAACATCATAAAAGTAAAGAACCAATTCGACATCACTTTATTTACCACCCATGACTGAAAATAAAAAAGAATATTAAATGATAATGGGCTAACTAAAATGATAAGATATTTGATAAGCACGCGCACGCGCACCTCTAAGAGGTGTTATCAAAAGTTTAAAATCTCAGACGGCAAAGATCCGTACGAGAATGGCTTTACCCTATTCAAAATAAAAGTTTTGATGATTTAAAAGGTCTACCATTACTTAAATGTTTCGATTAATTAATGATTGGGGTGGTTTAACCTCTTTCGCAACATCTAAGGTCATATGACGGACGAGACCGACGGCTTTACGTGGGATCCGAACCACGGTTAAATATTTCGAAACGGAACACGAACCGTGAACTATATCTGGTTGAAAAATAAGATATATATATTACCAAATGACCGCCTAACAGTTTAAATGAGAACTTGAGTCCATATATAACCCCGCATGCCAACATTTGGCATCAGTTCAGTTGACTTTAAAATACGTGAACATACAGGCTATGGTGATCTTTATTCAAACGAGTCTAGTAATGGATTACGTCGGAGTACGTTTCCCTCTTACCTGAATTCCGTGGACCCAGTACCCAGTCGTTCGTTTTGTGTAGCCAATTGTATTGACGGCGTGGGAGGCAAATACGGAAGGAGATGGAGTCACGATACCTTCACAAAAGATTTAATTGAGTCTAACACAAAATTAGAAGAAAACTTTGTTGTTCACTCGAACTTATCGTGATTATTCATTCAAAAAAATGGAAACAACGCGTAAGAAGTGGGTATTTTAGTTGGGATTTTTTTTTACTCGAAAATAATGTTACTTTCAAGATTCAAGCTGAATTACAAAATGAGGAAAAGTAACGAACTTTTCATTAAACATTTCCTTACAAAGAGAGACTGCAACTGTATATTTATTTAATTATTCTCAGAAGCTTCGTACAAATTTTCAGCTTCAACGACGACTACATCGCCATTCACTTTAATTCAACTTTAAAACATTAAAGTTGTGTAATTAACTTTTTTTAATGCAGGAAGGGGGTCAAGGGCAAACTTTCGACATGCCTGGACGGCCCGCGTTTAAAAGATTAGAAGTCATACACAGAGGGAAAAATGGCTTAAAGAAGATCGTTCCAGAGTTGATTGATTGAGTAGATATAAGATTGAAAATATCGATTAGCCCTTGCGTTACAAAAAAAACAAAACAAAAAAAATATGCCCGAAGTCTGGTACTGCGTATTCTCCTTAAAGGAGGCGGCACGCAGTTAGAGAGTTCAGAAGAACAGTATCCGTTATAACAGCGATACTAAAAAGAGAGTGAGGCAACGCTGCATCGAAGAGAAGGGGATTGAAAACAATTAGTAAGAGGTGGGGAATTGATGGGACGAAATGCCTTTGATTCCACCCAGTCAAATAGTACTATGTGGGTTGAGCCTCCCAACACACGAGAAGTGGACTCCATACAACGACGAACAAGACCCATGTAGAGACAGCAACCGAGTTGGGTGAAGAAACTGCGGAGCCGATACAGCACGCCGAACCTCTAAGCTATTTTAGAAAGAATATACGTGATCTTTCCGGGAAAGATCACGAGAAAAGGAAGGACTGAGTTGGGTATTGTTGAAGGGTATAGTTACGTGGAAGATTGTGACGAGAAGACAGATGAAACTGGGTTTCTGAAGCATTGAAAGCCACAAGGTTTTCTCTACCCCAATCAGAGATAGTAGAAAGATTAGAGGTTAGGTTCACCACAGGCGTCCAACGCGAATCATGGAGTGATTGAGAAGGACGCTTTGTGAAGCGGGTGAAGTGAAGGGTGGAGTCATCAGCATAGAAGGGGATAGGACAAGAAATGCGACTTAATAGATCATTGATAAGTAAAAGGAAAAGAGTGGGTGACAGGACAGAACCCTGAGGAACACCACTAATAGCAGCTTTAGGACAACAGTGGCCATATGCAACTGCAGCAATAGATCGGCCAGAAAGGAAATCAGAGATGAAGGAACAGACAGAAGGATAGAAACCCAAAGATGGCAGTCTGAAAATTAAGGATTTATTCCAAACTTTATCAAAAGCTTTTGATATGTCTAGCGCAATAGCAACGGTTTCACCGAAATCCCGAAAGGAGGATGATCAAGTCAGATATGCAAGAAGATCGCCCGTCGAAACTCAGACTGACGATCTGAAAGATTGTGAGAAGAGGCGCGTTTAAGAATCTTCCTATTAAGGATAGATTAAAAATTTTTAAAAAGGCAAGAAATGAAAGCAATTGGACGATAGTTGGAGGTTTAAGAGCAGTCACCTTGTTTTGAGAAAAGGTAAATAAAAATGAACTTCCATGAAATGAAAAGGCGAAAAATTTCTTTACCTTGAACAATCCCTGTCGTATTCAATAAATTGGGTATTTTAATAATGATTACCAATATAGATGTAATTCTGTCATAAATATCAAGGTCTGTTTCTTGATAAAACCAAAATATTTGAGAAATTACTTAAGATAGAATGTCTAGTTGCCTGAAAATAGTTTAAAAATTTTTCTGAGGAAAAATGCTTACTTGCAGCTCCAATCCAGGATAAGTAGGTGGTCATATTTGTAGCCACGTAGGAAGGATTCACAGTCTGAACAGTGATTCCCTTCTTTCTGTACTCCCATTCTAGTGCTTGCGAGAAGGAGTTGACGAATGACTGCGAAATATAAATGGTTTACAACAAAAAGGACTGAACTTTCCTTAGGAAATGATGTAAAGACTAAGTGCAGTAGTGCATAGCCTTCTAAAGCATAATAAATATGGAGAAAGCTTCCATTTACGACTGTGAATTAGAAGTAAAAAAAAACACGGAACTGATCTTTTGAGGAATTCCATACGGGACTCCCGAGCTCATACTGTGCAACACACACACTTTCCAAAAATGGACGAATTCTCAATTTTATTCGATTCATACAGTTTGAAAGATACTATAACATTATTTTCCAGAGTTGGGATTTTTTTTTCATGTAATTTAGGCTACGCTATCATCGAATTTACAGTATAGCGTTTTAAATCACAATACAGAATGAGGAAAAACTCTAATAGCTCTGCAATAAAGAGTACCGAAGAAATTAAAAAAAATACAAAAGAAGAATCTTCTTATTCAACAAACCCACTAATTTAGAGTGCTAATGGGAATCCTCATCAGGATAGAAAAAGTGAAAACAAGGATAAAATTGGGAACGTTCTTTCACATACATACATATATATATATTGTTCCTTGGTTCCATGCCTTAAAAAATATATCTTTATTAACCCAAATTTTTGTCAAGGCAAAAACCCAGTTTGCCTTCAGGTCTTTACTTCCGATTCGAGTGTAAAGAAGTGATGATCAAGAAGTCAAGAACTATGATGGAATGAGATAACTGTTCAACCTATATTTGTGACCTTGAACTTTAGTGCGAGAATCTGATTCTCGCTCGCGACACATTGGCTCGTGATGATACGCGTGTATCGAGTTATTTTATGTCGAGTGGTTCAAAAGCTACAGTGGACCTCCGTTTGACTACTGACTTCTATCTGTGACCTTAACCTTTGATGTAAGGGTCCGATTCTCTGTCACAACGCATCGTTCAATGATCATCCATTATAGTGTAGTTTCTTTTTTATGCGGGAAGGAAGGGTCAAGGGCGAATACAGCAAAAAAAGCCCCCCTCCCCCCAATAGTGGGAGAGAGAAAATCAAGGTTCAGGATTTTCAAGATTGTCTGGACACACTGCGTTTGAAAGATTGGAGGTCATAGACTGGAGAAAAGATGGATTGAGGAAGATCGTTCCAGAGTTGACCAGTTCAGCGGATGTAAGATTGAAAATTTCTATTAACTCTCGCGTTACCGAGTTGGACAGAAAAGGAATGAGAATGTGTTGAAAATCCGGTACTGCATACTCTCCTTAAAGGTGCATACACGAAAAGCTTACGTCATACAGGGACGGACGAGACTCGTGGACAGAGATAGCAACTGAGAGGGGATGAAAAAACTGCGGAAGCAGTACGGAACATCTAACCTCTTAGAAGCTGTTTTAGAAAGGGAGTATACGTGATCTTTCCAGGAACGATCACGAGAAAAAGAACCAAGAATGTCAAGAGAAGAGGAAGGATTGAGTTTTGTACTGTTGAAGGTAAGGGGATAGTCATGTGGAAGATTGTGACGAGTAAACAGATGAGGGAACCGAGTTTTTAAAGCATTGAAAGCCACAAGGTTTTCTCTGCCCCAAATGGAGATAGTAGAAAAATTAGAGGTCAGGGGCACCATAGCGTCCTACGCGAAGCATGGGGTGACTGTTCAGAAGGAATCCTGAAAGGAAGATGATCAAAGAGTTGGAGAGATATGCAAGAAGATCGTCAGTAGAGCGTCCCTTGCGGAACCCAGACTGACGATCTGAAAGAAAATTGCGAGGAGAGAGTTGTTTAAGAATCTTTCTATTAAGGATAGATTAAAAAACTTTAGAAAGGCAAGAAATGAAAGCAAGTGGGCGATAGTTGGAGGATTGAGAGCGGTCACCCTCGTTTGGGGCAGGCTAAATGAAAGCAAACTTCCAGGAGGAAGGAAAAGTACCAATGAAAGACAAACACGAGTGTGTTTGCCTAGGCACGATGTCAGCGCAGATGCGCAGTTCTTGAAAACAGGAGGGACACCATCAGGACCAGCCTGTTGAGTAGTTCAACAGTTATAGCGCAGCCATGAAAAAGCTCCATTTGACTTTTGACCTCTATTTGTAACTTTGGTGTTTGATGCAGGGATCTGACTCTTGCTCACTCATGACACATCAACTGGTGATGATCTAATGTGTATGAAGTTTCATCAACAACAACTGAAGTTATTACATGAACAGACAAATGGACAGAAAAGTGCAATCCAGTATGGATTTATTTGGTTGGGGACAAAAATAATTAAACCCAATGAACTATTCCTACCTTGGATGCTGCATAGATGCCCATTAAGGGTAGAGGTCCTGATGACGCAATGGAGCCAATGTTGATAATAGCTCCTTTGCCTCTTTCACCATCTGAGGCAAAATCAATTTTGTCATTGCACACACAGAACCCATGTTCACATTCACATGACTCCAAATTTCATTGTCTGTGACAGTGTCGAAGTATTTTGGATGCGAAAGCATTACACCAACATTGTTCACTGCAAAGTGAAAGAACATCTTCTGGTCACATTTCAACCAACAATTCCATAGGTAAACTTTAATTCACAAATGTTAGACAAAAGTCTAACCAAAAAGGTAGTAGTAAAAAATAATAATATATCCACTTTCAACCTGACATCTTAATTGTAATGCAGTTTAGAGCATCTTAACGCTCAAGGTTACAATTTATTTTTACTTCAGTATAGTTCAAAGCATTTATATTTTAAGTTTTAATGAAATAGGCCCATTTTCTTAGGAGTCCAGTAATACTATTACAATAACAAATCTGTTAACTTACCCAACATTCCAATTTCTTTGTTTTCCAGATGTTTAGATATTTTATTATAAATTGGTCTCCCATCCATAAAATCCACTTGAACTACTTCTGTTACAACTTTGTACCTGCCACCTGAAATTAATAATAATAATAATAATAATAATTCAAGCTGCCAAAGTTTGATAATAAAGATGCTACTTCGTGATATTTCCGCTAAAATTAACTGCCCACCCTATTTATTTTTATTATACTACACAAACACCTAGATCCTAGAAGGTGAGGGAACTAGGTGCACTGTTTAGTAGCATAGCAGACTCCACCCACTTACTCATTGCTGAAATGGTATTGTTTTGTATACAATATTAATTTAAACTAAATAAAATTGACAACAAAAGTGGTATACAGGCTGTTGCTGTTTAGGATTTTGATATTTACTCGTAAATAGGTAAGTTTACACGTTTAATATTGGTTGTACAGTTTCTTTTTACTGTATTTGCTCTGATCTGTAGTCCTGTCTGATTCCAAACCCAGCAGACACTGCAACGAATTAGGCCTAAAACTGGTTCATAGATAGATGTTATTTGAGCTACCAGCTGATATTGTCTGGTTTTTAATACATATGGGAGGTCAAATCGAATTCAACTCGGGCTTTAAAAGAACTATCCTTTCACCGAGTGGAAAAAGCATATAACTTTTTCTTCAACATATATTAACAATGCTCCAATTTAGGCCGGGCTGAAACATAATTTTTGTTTGATTTTAATTTATCAGAGTGACTAACAGTTGGCTTTTGATATAAAAATAAGATTCCTGAAAAAAATAATTGGTGGCCACCAACGTGTGTCCGGCCACCCCCGTTTTTGTAAAAACATCTAATGCCACACTAGCAAAATCAGGAAAATGGCAATATCTCTTCTTCTGAACATGCTAGAGAGATGGTTTGCATACCAAACGATGCAGAATTTGATTTAGAACAAATTATTAAGTGTGATATTTTTTCATAAAACCTTTAGTTTTTGAGTTATTTTAGAAAAACTAATGTTTTGGGCCCATAGACCCCCTTTCGACTGAATGTCAACACAATAAAACATTCTCAAGCTGCAAATTGACATGTATTAGTGGTTTTCAATCAGCAATCAAAATCAGCCATTTTAAATTCATTGAAAATGCCTTTTGATATTCCAAAACGCCAAACATTAAATTATACAATTAACAAATTGTCATTTTGTCATATTTTAGCGTGATAAATAATAATCTAGAACTTAAAATATTTTTTAGACAAAATCTTTCATTAATTTACGTGATCTAATTTTGTTTCTAATAAGACCATCTCTACGCTCATGACCTACAACAGCCAAGGATGCTTCAGTGACAAGCTTGATGTGCCTTTCAACATTCTGACTGTGGCACTCGTGATCCAGTTTCAATGCGGTATTAATGATATCACGCAGTTCATCATTACTGAATTCTTTTAATACAGGTGGAACAGTTTCCCATTGGGACATAGCAGACAGCTTGTGGTATGCAGAAGCTTTGAAATTGATGATTGGCTTTCTAAAGACCCTAACATTCTCATCTATAGCAGGATATTCATCAGTACCACCTTCATGATCCTCTTCATTCTCATCATCACTTTCAATTATTCCACCTGCAAACTCATTGCTACTACCAGATTCATCATCAAAATCCTCTATAACTCCCCTCAGACACAGAACTTTATTGACAGCACACCTCCTCTCCATCTTCATCAGCCAGCATTCCAACTAAAATATTTTCACCATGAGCAAAATAGCTGTTATTGTTTAATACGTCATAACAAATTTCTCTAATTTTCCTGTCAGGGAATTTATTTACTCTTTGGATCATATTGAATAGGTTTCTTGACCCATCACTTAGCCTCTTATTAGCCTTGATATTGAACCAACTGTGAAAGTATACTTTGATGATGAATTCTACTATGATTTTGAGGTTCTTACTGGGTCTTTTTTGTGAAACATAAAAGCGAAGAATTCTACAGGCTAAGGTGAGCCATCGAGAGTGATTTAGCAGGCCAACTTCTAAGAGTGCAAGGTCTTCATCCACTTCACCAGTAATAATTGCCCAGCAGATGCAGTATCCATAGTATTGGTCTGTTGATAAATTATTGACCACCTCATTTGGTAGAAGCACAAATGCAGGATAAGGTATAGATTTGAAGTCCACAACATTCCATTCTGACACATCCCCATTGAGCTGAGAACCAATAGGGCCAGAAAATTTGTCTGGACTTTTTGTTGTCCCATCTAAAGTTATGAAGATGTGTCTAAGTGGCAATTCATTTAGATGCAGAAGACAAATATCCCACTGAAGAGGTTGCCCTAAAAACATTTCCAAATATCTGATTGACCCATGCATATGTCCTGTGTTAGTATTTGTCCCATCTGCTTTAACTAAGTTTAATTTGGCCTCAAGTTCTGTCCCTTTAATGATCTTATAAATGCCATGAGCAATGTCAATGCCTTTGCCACTCTCCGGGGTAAAATGGTCGAGGTAGAAATCATCTGAAAATAAATGTAATTAATTTTACAATTAAATGAAAAAGGAAGGAATAAAGTTAACTGGACAGTTGTCACTTAAAAAGAAATTTTTTAAGTAATTGAAATATTACTTTATAGTACAGTAATATAACAGCATAATGCCTATAACTGTATGACAATCATTTCCATTTACCTGGCTCTCCAGTAATGACAATGTTCCTCTAGGATTGTGGATGTATAATACTTTTCATTTACTTTGTTAACAGCAAGTGTAGCATCCTTTCTACCGTCAAAGCCAATGCCAGTCACTTTTTCAAATATCACTTCTTCCTTCTTCCTTTCAGCTCTCAATTTAGCTCTCTCCCTTCTCAACTTGTTTCTGAAAAGTATTTCAAAAATATTGGCCATGCATTACTGCATTAGCATTATACAAATATACAAAATACAAATGTCAGTGTCCTGTTTGAAACTAATTAATATAAATACAAAATAGAAATTTTGACGCTAATTAAAAATAATAGTAAATCTGGTGATTTAGAACTTATAGCAGAAGCTAAGAAATGTAATATCTAGAGTGATTAAAAACATACTTATCAATAACATTTTGTATGTTATCTGGGGTGATTACTCCAAAGTCCACCAATGTAGCAGAACCAATAGCTCCTGCTCTATCACTTACTTGATATCTGTTAGGATATTTAAAGTAGATTTACATATCTATTGTCAATGAATAATTTATTGGTAATCTTAATCTCTTAGTCACAATGATTTCACTTTAAGCTGTATTAAAAGATTTATCTTTCAGTACTATACCTGTCACATGCTTCAGCTAATGAGCGTAATCTAGTTCTGTTCTGTAATGTTGAGACTTCTGGAACATAGTCTGCATCAAATGAATCATTACAATTGTCGCTATCTGTCAACTCAGGAATGTCCATAGGTTCAGGAGAATGATGAGGAGGAACCGATTCTTTTGCTTTTTGAGATTGAATAACCCGTGATTTGAATTTTAAGTCAGTGGCTGTTTCTGGGACTTCTTTCAGGGTACAGTAACCATGCCTAGTTGTTTTCTGGTCCTACAAAGTGATTATATTTCATTACACTATAATGTATCTTTTATCTATGGGTCTCTATATGTAAATTGAAGTTCTTACAAAAATGAGAAAATACTAAAATATTACTTATCATTATCATCATTAGTAGTGTATTAGTGATATTACTAACTTATTAAATGCACTTTCAAAATTGTAGCAAATTAATAATAATTAATAATATTGATAATAAATTAATATTAATTAATAATTTACAACTTGAAATTCAATCAACAGACCTACCTCATAAAACTGGTAATCAGATTCAGTCATTTTTAGTAAGTGCTTTTTCTCTGTATCTGCCAACAGTTTGTGATCATGTTGATATATGTCAAATAAAACGTTTACAGTTTTCAGAAAATCATCCAGATCTTGATAGTTAGGTCCCCTTTTCTTTTTGTCATACTTCAGAAGGCGGTTGAATTCCTTTATTTGGTTTTTCAGTCGGCTCTGTATGGCATTTACTGATATTGGATAAACATTATATGTGACCCACAATTTATGCAATTACTCAGAAGTAGCTCTCAGTACAGCATCTGTTTTATAGTCTCCGAAACACAAACACCTTTCAATAACTTGCTTCAACGTAGGCAATTTCCCTAAAGGAAACTGTTCTGCTGGCATAAAACATACATCACCAAGTACTTTAGCAACTGTTTTCCTTGTAGAAGTCATACTTTATATTGCAAATGTTGAATTCAATGACAAATTGCAGTTGGAAACTTATAACAAAGGCACCTTAAAAAAACAAAGTAGTTTTCAATTTATTACGTTTAAGAAAAGTTCATGAAGCAGCCCCACCCTCTATTCTTTAATCAAGCATAATGGATGCAAGATAACAAGGAAAAGTCATATCATGTGATCACTATGTCCATGTCAACATCCTTTTAGGGCAATGTTAGTAATCAAAAAGCCAAATCATGCTTATTTTAGAATTTCTTTTGTCACTAAGGTCCGTCGAAAGGGGGTCTATGGGCCCCAAAAATTAGTTTTTCTAAAATAACTCAAAAACTAAAGGTTTTATGAAAAAATACCACTTAATAATTTGTTCTAAATCAAATTCTGCATCTTTTGGTATGCAAACCATGTCTCTAGCATGTTCAAAAGAAGAGATATTGCCATTTTCCTGATTTTGCTAGTGCGGCATTAGATGTTTTTACAAAAATGGGGGTGGCTGGACACACGTTGGTGGCCACCAATTATTTTTTTCAGGAATCTTATTTTTATATCAAAAGCCAACTGTTAATGACTCTGATTAATTCTATCTTGAGTTTCAGCCTGGCCTAAATTGCTCCATTATGTTAGAGTAACCTTTAAGTGCTACTGGTCCATAGTTATAGTAAATAGGTAATACTAATTTCTAATTGTAAAAATTTATCCTACAAAAATGAATTTAGCTTACTCAAATCTGCTGCCACTTTCTCTAGCTTCTCCATACTACGGGAAATAAGAACTAGATTTAGTCCCTCTTTTGCTAGTTCTTCCGCGTAGCATTTTCCAATTCCATCTGTGCACCCTGTAACAACTGGAGAGAGAGGATGTTCTTGTAAATAAATAGGTGAACACAGAATTTATAACCAATAAAAAAATATGCACCTTTACTTAATTTTGATATGCTGATTTGAAAAATGTTTAAAAAAAAATTTCTACGTATCACATGTTACACCCTTCATTAAATTAATTGGTCATTTTTACTATGCAAGAAGAAATCACATGGCACATAACACTTTCCAGCTACAAAATCTAACTAAACTGTCTGTATCAACTATTTCATGATCTTTTCATAATTTATAAATTGTATTTTGAAATGAAATCCACTTTGTACGTATTCTAAAGACTTGTTCCATTTCATGAGAAATAAAAATTTTTAGAAAACATCTCATATCTGAAAATTTTGTCTGTCATAACTAAAAATCTAGATGTCAGAGAATTTTGAATACAGTAGACCCTCACCATTTGTGGGGGGTTACATTTTTGGATTTCACCACGAGTGGCAAATCCATACTGCACAAACTTATTTAAAGGCTTATGGGGAAAATAGGGTTTGGTACTACATCTAAAAATTTTTAACACTTCTGATATATTTAACCCTTTATATACAGTACAGGAGTTTGTGCATTGTTTTAGTGGTATGTACTTTACTGAAAAAGAATGGGTTTTTAAGAACAAAAATAAAACAAAAAAAATTGTGCCTGTATTCTTCTGCAGAAACTACTTTGTTCACTGTGACCAACGAGGGTTTACTGGTAGACCTTTGCCATTCATAGTTTTTTCCATGGATTTGCTTATTCGTGGCTAATTTATTGTGTCAACCCCTTACAGATGACAGCTCAGGCACTCGACTATTTGCAGGTTGCAGGAAACATAGTAGTTCCCATGGAAGAATACAGACTATTTACTGGTAGTTTTGTTTCAACCTTCATTCAGCTAATAATTAGGTGAGTGTAAATACACTTAATAAAACTGACAATAAATGAGTCACCTGCCCATTTTCCATATTTCTGAACAAAGTTTTTGCTCCAAATCCTGGAGTATAAGTGAGCTTTTATACCAACAGTTATGTCGCATAATGTGGTAAGTCCAACTTTTCCAATATAGAGCAACCCAAGTATGGCAAAAATTTCTTCTAGTCTTCTCATAAGTGGAAGCATCTCATTAAAAATTAAACCAAAAGAATCTACTGCCAGAGCCATTTTTGTTTACTTTGGTCTAATTCAATAAAAATATAGTAGCCTTCCGCGCTTCTGAAAAGCTTGACTCTGTTAATTTAGTTCTGAAAATATATGAAACATCAATATTATGAAATGTATATATGCATCATCATATAATTAATGAAAATAAGACTTACCTTATTATAATTATCAATTAAAAACATTTTCCACAATACTGAAGTCATCCTGAGCTTAATTTTTTTTTTTTTTTTTTCTCTAACCAGATTTCTGAAACACTTAACATTTTACTTTTTAATAAATTTCATGAAGAATAGTTATTGACAGTGCAGTTATAGGGTCAACTGTAGCTCAGCTTCCCTACCACCTAGTAACACCAAAAGGCAAAATTTCAAAAACCACATACAGTTGAGCGTGTTCATAATTCAGAGTTGACAAATATACATAGACACCATGATGATTGTCCTCAAGAACAAATGGCAAAGCTCATCAATGGAATGGCAGAATACGTGTCAGCTTTACACATTACAAAGGGGAAAGCAATGCAATTCTAAATATATTGATGCACTAAATCAGTTACTATTTATTGACTTATCAAATCAAAACTGTCAAAAAACCAAAAGATGTCTATTTGCTTTTGTTAACCCTCATCATTTAGCAACAGGTTAGGTTAGTAATTATGAACTCTTTGAAATGCACCTATATTCTGGAATTTTACCCACCAAAATATGCTTTGTTCTCCTCCTATCTAAATAAAATTTCTCCCCCTTATAATATGGTATAAATACAAATTATGAACAAAACAAATAACTTTCTTCTTTCCAGTTTGATAAATTATAATGTAAAAGAAAATCTGTGATTGAAAAATTTAATAAGGCTTATGAAAAAATGTTTTTGATATATGAAATTTGCTTATTATTATTATATACTAGGGGCCTAAAGGTGAAATAAGAAATATATTCTTCTAGTGTATTTTTGTGTGCTCTGTTCAAATATAACCATTTCCTGTGCAAATGGAAAGCAATATGATTTGTACATTACTTCAGTCGTATTTTTTCATTTCTGGTCATGTGAATAGCAATATATTAACTAAAAATTATGAAAACTAACTAAACCTAACCTAATGCTAACAAGGGGGCTCCACCCCCTTGACCCCCGCTAATAACCTAGAGTTCATTCCTGATATGATGAAATATGACTGAAATAATGTAAACAAATTCTTATAAATTTCTTTACATTTGCACAGGAAATGAAGGTTATATTTGAACAAAGCACACCAACAGTGATGTACTCGCAGTGGCGTATCAAGGGAGGGGCGAGAGGGGCGACCGCCCCGAGCGGCACTTCCCGAGGGGCGGCAAATTACTGTCAGGTGAGCGCCCAGTATGCAAAATTTTGGGTTTTTATGTTTTAAAATGCAACCCTCCAAAAAATTCTCTCTCATCATTGTCGCGCATTATTTGTGTACAAAATATCCATGGTTTTGATGAAAAATCATTAAATGCTATATATGCCACCTCAATGCCACTATTTCCACAAATAGTTGCGTTAAATTTTCATATCAGAAAGGTTGCCAGCCCTATTTTTCAGACTTTCCCTATATTATTTAGGTTAGGCTTTGCATTCTTTGAGCTTTGATGATGTTAATAATTAATGGTTGTTTTATTTTGCAGATACCCTACTGAATTAGCAAACATGAGCAAATGACAGAGACTGAGTGGTGCTGCATACAAGAATCTTCGCGAAAAAAAAGAGGAAGGCAAGCGTGCTGCTAAGCGATTTCATCAGTTAATGGGATTCTCAACACACCTTCAGTGCCTTCTGGGAAGCAGGGAGATCAACTGCAATGTGATATATCTTTAGAGATAAGTGTTCAAGCGGCAACTTCAAGTGAACCCCCAAATAATCAGGATCAACCCTCATCTACATCACAAAGTCACCCACCCACCCATCACCCACAGAGTCTGTTTAACGATTCTGGCAACTGGCCCGTTCCAATGACAGACAATTTGAGAATTGAACTCATTAAACGTGGACCATCACATTTGAAAAACATGAATGGACCCTTTCCAGCTGATTCAAACAATAGGTCAATGTCAAAAGTTTGGTATTTCAAAACTTTGGAAAATGGCGAAAAAATTGAAAGGTCATGGCTAATCTTCTCACCTTCAAAATGTAGCTTGCATCGCTTTTGCTGTCGTCTCTTCCACAACATCTCCAGTGCATTTGGAAAAGAAGAAGGATTTTTTGCCTGGAGGAAACTGAATCCAAGAGTACCTGAACATGAAAACAGTCCATATCATACCCGATGCTTTGAACAATGGAAAGAGTTGTCTATGTGCCTTCAGTTGAATGCTACAATAGATAATGCACATTAGTTGCAAATAAAACATGCTACTGCTAAGTGGAAAGAAATACTGAGACAAATTTATGACTGCATCATGTTCTTGGCAAAACAAGATCTTGCATTCCGAGGGCACCGAGAGAACTTAAATGAAGAAGCTGGGCTAGCTGGCAATTCTGGAAACTTTTTGGAGTTAATAAAACTAATGGGCAAATATGACAGTAATTAGGGAACATCTTACAAAAATACGAATGACTGACAAGATATCCACTACGTATTTGTCACCTAACATTCAAAATGAGTTCATCACACTAATCGGCTGTAATGTTCGAAAATGTATAATTGATAATGTGTCTAGTGCAAAGTACTTTGCAATAATTTTCGATAGTACACCAGATATATCGCATATTGCTCAGATGTCTCAGGTAATTCGCTATGTGTCGATTAAAGATGGTAATGTAGAGGTGAAGGAATCCTTCGTTGGTTTTATTAAATTAGAGGGGAAGACTGCTGAGGCAGTCACTGATCTCATTGTCACTGATCTCATTGTCACTAAGCTCCGTGAGGATGGGCTGGATATCCAGAATTGTTATGGTCAAGGGTATGACAATGCTGCTACGATGGCAGGTATTCATCTTGGAGTTCAATGCAGAATTCTTGATGTTAGCAAACACGCTGTTTTCATTCCTTGCAATAACCACTCGCTGAACTTGGCTAGAGTTCATGCCGCAGGACTGAGTCCTAATGCTGTAACTTTCTTTGGAACAATTGAACAAATTTTCGTCTACTTTTCTTCCTCTACTCATCGTTGGGATGTCTTAACAAAACATTCCAAAATCACTGTCAAGCGAGTCTCTGATACGCGGTGGAGTGCTAAGTATGATGCTGTTTCTAGTCTTAAGAAGAACTTGACTCACGTTGTTAGTGCCTTGGAAGAACTGAGTGAAGGGGTCTCCAAAAATCTGGACACAAAGGGCGATGCTGAAGCTCTGTTGACCTCCATCATGTCATACATATTCATTGTGTACTTATTTTTCTGGGATCCAGTGCTGAAAGAAATCAATGATGCTCAGCTATATTTTCAAAGAAAGGGACTTGCTTTGGACCAGTGTGCATTAAAAATGAACTCTTTATCCGTGTTTTTAACTAATGAACGAGAGGCAGTAGTATCAAATGCTGCCGATGCCGCCGAAGAGTTCTGTAATGAAATGGATATCAGTATAGACCGCAGAGTCAGGAGACGGAGAAGAATGCCTGGAGAGCAAGCTCATGATGCTGGATTGACTGTGCAAGAGGATGTACGCAGAGAATTTTTTGAAATCATAGATCATTTATTAGCAGAAATTGAAAAACGCACAGTTTGTCTTAAAAACATGAATGATCGCTTTGAATTTCTGTCTCCTTCGTACCTTTTGAATCGGTCCAAAGATGAAGAAATTAATACCAAGGTCAATAATTTTTCTTCCATCTACAATGACATTAATCCAGGAAGTCTACTGGAAGAAATAAAGCGTTTGTGCAGACATTTGCTCAGTTTCAAAAGCATAAGCATCGACGATGATCCAAAGAACTGGGATATGGTATGTTAAAACTACTTCAGTAGATCGTTAAATGGGACCTAGTGGAATCTTTGCCTCATATAACAATTCATGAATTTTCTGTTATGAAAGTCCGAAAATTTAACTAGGCATTATACATTATATAGTTATTGTTAAAATTATGTATTGTATTATGTACGGTACATTATGTAGTATTGTTAAAATTGAAGTTGCTTTATTTGAGTTTTTCTTCCAATAAAAGTTTTGTTTAGAAGTGTATTTTTGTAAAGGAATTGTTTTTAAAATTGAAAATTGTTGGGGGGGTTGGCATTTTCGCCCCCGAGTGGCAAAAAGTATTGGTACACCTCTGTGTACTTGAGACCACCAAGTCCGAGACCTGATCCTGTGAGACCAAGCTCGAGACCGAGATCTACCTTCCGAGATCAAGACCCTCAAAATTCGAGACCGAGATAGAGACCAAGCTCATGCCCTTTCAATTTGTTTTACACTACTATGGAAATTAGACTATGTTAAGTATATTAATAAACTAATAACTACTTTCTCAGATGTAGTGTGTTGAATGCAAAAAGTGTAGCCTATAAATTAGCAAATGAATATACAGTGTATATATATATATAACTTTTTATTTATTTACTTCTTTTATATCTGTTACAGAAGGTTTAATGAACGTACCCACTACCCAGTTTGACTTGTGCATTTATTTAAAGCATGATAGGTGCTCATTATACTTAAGGAACATCAGCATGCTCAGAAGATCTGCTGAAGTTAAGACTTCTGTGGGGCCTCATTATTATGCCTCCATGGCTAAATACACGCTCAATTGGAGCACTAGAGGCAGACACTGTTAAAACAGTCATGGGAATTTATCCCTTTTCTGGTGCCAAAACTTTATTGGAGAGCAGTTGTCTAAAATATGAGATTCATCAATCTCTAAGAGGTACCGCCACAACTGTTCCCTGCAGTTCAAAATCTTCCCGTTTCAACATTCTTCTGCTTGGACCAATAACTTTGATATTTTGCTATTAGTCTCGGAACTTTGGTTTGACTGTTTTATTTCGTCATCGCTGCTGTGAGAATGAGCGCTCTCTCTCTGTATCTGCTCATTCTCCATGCTTGAGTTTCCTGTATAGCATTTTTCCAACACCACTTCTATGAAAAATAAATTGACATATCAGTACTATAAACAGAGGCATGGCAATATATATATATATATATATATATATATATATATATATATATATATATATATATATATAACTAATTCAACATCCACTCAGCCCAGAGAGATCTATAATGAATTGGATGGGAGGATAATTCATTTTTATCACGCCACAGAGGTTGACACGCCATTTAGCAAAACTAAGTAGCCTTATAATATATACTTATATAGTGGTGTAGTGCTGTGGGAACGCGTGGGAACGGCGTTCCCTTACCTTTTTTGGTAGACAGAATGGCGTTCCCTCACTATTTCAAATAAATCTGAACTTACAAATCTCTAATGTCATGAAATTTTAATTCCCACCCCTAGAAGAAATATGAGAAAGAATCATTAACTGCTTCATTTCTTTTAACTTCGACAGAGGCAATGCTAGCCTATAAAGATCTGGTGAAACAGTCACCACGGCGTACCAGTTGTTAACTTTTTTTTAGTTAATCATTCCAGTTGTTAGCTATTTTTATTGATCGTACTGGATGTCGTATATCTAATGACACTGGAAATACTGCATCTTCAACCTTGGAATATATCCTAATATCCAGTGCATATGACCTCAAAATATCCCTGAAATTGGTCAGATTTCAAAAGATTTCCTGGGGGGCTTACAGTGCCCCCGGACCCCCAGCTGTATGGGCTCACTGCACTCGCCATTGTCCCCCCCACATCTGAGTAACACTTTCAAAATGTGTTCCCTCACTTCTTTATTTAGCACTACACGACTGCTTATATATATAATATATATAATTCTCTATTTAGTGTTTCCATTTTCAATAAAATTAATCTGATGAGAGTGGGGGTGGGGGGCAAATTTTTTTGTAGCGCTAACCTAAAAAAATCCACACCCCCACAAGACAAACATGGCAACTCAAAACAGGGTGACTGATTAGTGAATACCTAGAGTCCCTTACTTTTACAAACTTTCATAAACATTCTGAATTGTGTCTGTTCAACCAAGCCACCATCATGAGTATGCCAATAACATGTATTTTTCATTACGGTCTCGAGAGGTCTCAGGGAGAAAAACCAAGACCGCGTCTGTTGAGACAGAGATTGAGATCTGCAAATTGGGTCTCGAGATCTGTCTCGAAACCTACATCACTGCACACCAAAATACATGTTCAATTGCTGTAAGGGAGGACAACTCACACCCTTCACACATCATACAAAACTAATCTGCTATGTTCAGACTGAAAGACATGTGAATGGTGCATAGAAAATGACATTACTATTTCCTTGTACAAATAGCACAAAATTATACTTGTCAGACCAAACATTAGTGTGTGTGTATATATATATATATATATATACACCCCGCAAGGGGGTTCTAAGCTCGTGCTCTTGAGTGCTCTCTGTGCTCGTTTGTACGTGCTTGTTCCTGGAGGTTTCACGTGTGCCCTCCCGGCCCTAGCACCCAAGGATGATGGGGCTCGACCCTGCAGTCCTTGGTCTTTTTCCACTTCGACTGTCCCCTCCGCCCTTTCTTTTTCCTCTGTCTTTCCTCTCACTTTTTCTTTGTTTTTCCGCCGAGATATGCCCTTTTAAATAGAGGCGAATCGGTTCTTCCCGAACTTAAAAAAAAAAAAAATATATATATATATACACACAGGGTGGGCCGAAAGTCTGGATTCATAGGAAAATATTTATTTTAATACTTAAAATGAATATCAACTTTAACTCGTAAATGCGTATCTTGTGATACTGTACAGTGGTTCATACTCCAGTATAAACAACAAATTATAACAAATGCTCAAATTGGCAGCCTCTGACTTCAAGACACTTAGGGATAGAATTTATGATGTTTAATAATTCTTCAAATTGACATTCTCGAGATGCGTGTTTCATTTGATGATAATCTTGTTGACTTTACTGGACTATTCGTTAAAGTTTCACATACCATTGAAGAGGTATTTCCATCAGTTGCAGTTTTTGGACGACCAGAACACCGTCGATCATGTACACTTCCTGTTTCTTTGAAACGTTTAAACAACTTGCCAACAGTCGCATGTGTTACTGGATGCTTATCAGGATGATTTCTATTGAATTCGGTAGCAACTTCTCTGTGTGTAGCGCCCTGTCTTGCGTACATGAGCACAAGTTCTACCCGGTCTTCTGTTGTTAGATTCGAAGCCATTTCTGGGCTGAAATAAAAAAGTATTTGAGTATTTATACTGGAGTACGAACTACTGTACAGTATCACGGATACGCATTTACGAGTTAAAGTTGATATTCATTTTAAGTATTTACCATTTGTTGTAATTTATGTATTAAAATAAATATTTTCCTATGGATCCAGACTTTCAGCCCACCCTGTATATATATATATTATATATATATATATATATATATATATATATATATCCCCGCAAGGGGGTTCTAAGCTCGTGCTCTTGAGTGCTCTTTGTGCTCGTTTGTACGTGCTTGTTCCTGGAGGTTTCACGTGCGCCCTCCCGGCCCTAGCACCCAAGGATGATGGGGCTCGACCCTGCAGTCCTTGGTCTTTTTCCACTTCGACTGTCCCCTCCACCCTTTCTTTTTCCTCTGTCTTTCCTCTCACTTTTTCTTTGTTTTTCCGCTGAGATATGCCCTTTAAATAGAGGCGAATCGGTTCTTCCCGAACTAAAAAAAAAAAAATATATATATATATAATTTTCACCATTAATATGCATTTGCACAAAAAATGAGTGACAAATTTGAATAAAGCAACTAAAACTACCTCATAAAAAGTAATTTTGATTTATGGGTCCAGCCCATGTCATTTAAAACATATTAACCAATGAGCCATACAGTGGTCACCTGGCATTGGCATCTCACACTGTGCAATGTGCTAACAGTATCATTAAATCAAATTGGTGCATCACATACAAGGAATTATCACTGAAGCTAGGAATTAGTGAAGGAAGTGTCAATATGATAATTCAGCAACTGAGATACTCAAAAGTGTTCACTGTTTGTTCCTCATGAACTGACTGACAAGATCACAAATCCCAAAGAAAAGAAATTGCTTTCAAGTCGTTGGTTTGATACGAGACAGAAGGGGATGACTTCCTTTCATGAATTGTGACACGGGATGAGACTCTGGTACACCACTTTGAACCTGAAACAAAACACCAATCTATGGAGTGGCATCACGCAGACTCCCCCTGCAAGAAAAAGTTGAAAATGGTTCCCTCTGCAAGAAAGGTTATGGCAATCTTCTGGGACATAAAAGGGGTGATTCTGGTGGACATTATGAAGAAAGGACAATCAATCAACCCACGAGGCATATATTGCTACCCTATAGAGACTCCAGAGATGTATAAAGCAAGTTTGACCAGAGAGAAAACTGGAAGACATCCTTCTTTTGTACGATAACCCAAGACCACACAAGTTTCCAAACAAGAGAGGCCATCACAAAAATGCACTTGACTGTGTTAGTGTGTTACCCCACCCTCCATACAGCCTGGATCTGGCACCTTCAGACTTCCATTTGTTTGGGCCAATGAAGGATGCTATTTGTGGAAGAAAGTCAGTGACAATGAGGTTGAGGAGGTTAAGAGGTGGCCCCAACAGATTTTTACCAGCAAGGAATAAAGGCCCTTGTTTTGAGGTGGAGGAAAGCAATAGCAAAGGATGGAGACTGTGGAAAAATAAAAACTTGTAAAAAAGGGTTACCAGCAAGGAATAAAGGCCCTTGTTTTGAGGGGGAGGCAAGGAATAAAGGCCCTTGTTTTGAGGGGGAGGAAAGCAATAGCAAAGGATGGAGACTGGAAAAATAAAAACTTGTAAAAAAGGTATGTAACTACTTGTGTATAAAATTTCTGGAACTTACAAGGAAACTTAGAAAGAAAAAAAAAGGGTGGGGCAAAATATATCGAATGGCCCTTGTATAAACAAAGTCTTATTGCATTACTTGGTTCCTTAGGTCAGGGCTATTTCTAAGACAATTTTAGTGGGTGGGTTAAAATAAGTTTTTTTTATTTGTACTTGATCACAAATAACAAATCAAATGTATATGTTGATGCATTTATACTCGTATATCTGCTCTTATTTTATTTTAGTAGATGGGTGAAATCTTTCTGTACATGGGCAACTGCCTACCAACCTTTTATTTATCAATGATCTATTTAAGTTGCACTTCTTATCCTATTCACTCCTTTGCTGATGATTCTACTCTTCACTTCTCCACCCACTTCACAAAGCATCCTTCTCAACAGTCACTCCATAATTCATGTGAGATGTTAAAATTCTCATGTAAATAAGGATTTTTTTAAAGTTTTTCTAAATCTATAAATCAAAATTTCAAAATATCCTTCAAATGTAACTTTGGTTGGTTGGTCACCTTCATTTGTTAACACGTCTAATGACGTCATAGTTGGCTGAGAGAGAACAAGCAGGAGGGTTCTGTCATTGGACTTGCTCCAGGAACCATATGGTAAGATTGAACTTTTTAACATAAGTTTATACTGGTGAATGGAGTTTAGAATTGTAATTTCATTTACCCTGATTAGGCCAAAATTTCTTATCAAAATTTTAAAATTATTCAAATTCAATATTTAAGTATTTTGTTTTCGCAATAACTTGATAAGAAATTTTTGGATCAGGATTATAGTTAGCTTTATGCTTTAGTCTAAAGCCTGGGTAATTTAGTCAATTAGCTAGTTTAGTCTATTGTTTAGGTGACTAGATATTAGGGAACTTTTAGGTGGAAACAGTGCTGCCTCAAAATTTGCTGTGGTAAAAATTTACTGTAAGGTTGAAGAACCACATTTCTTTATTGATTTAGATTTATTTGGGATATTTTATTCGTGTTCAGTTTCATTAATTATTTTAAGTTGATTTAAGTTTCTTAAAGCTAATTTAGGCTATTAAAATATTAAGTTTTTTAGATGTTAAGGCAAGGTTAAAACCATTTACATAGTTTAGGTATTTTAGTTGGGCTAAGCCTACTTGGGTAGCTTAGGCCTGTTCATTAGCCTATTTGCAGTGTGGCTTCAGCCTATTTACAGTGTGCCTTGAGTTTATTTAAAAGTGGTTTGGTCCTATTTACAGTAACTTGGATTAATTTTGTTTTTACAGTGTTAGAACTTATCATAAAACATTTGGTTAATTATTTCATTAGGTTAGGTTTTCATGTTTAAATTTTATGTATTTAAAGTTAATTTAGAGTGTCTGTTTTTTAAGGTCAGGTTATTTGAAAGATAATTTGAGTGTTAATTTGAGTCGATTCTTTAAGTATTAAGTTGGTTTTTAATTATTAATTTGAGTTAAACTTAAATTTCATTAATGATGTCTGAGGTTGACTCAGACTTTGAAGATACTGTTTTGGGCTACGCCCTTCCTGATTCTGATGTGGAAGAGCGTGCATCAATAGTGGGTAATTGCAAAGAAGCCATACGTGATTTAGTATGTAAATGCACTGTGTTTAAACAAAGTTATGCTCACTATTGATAAAACAAAAGATTTTTCAGCAAATGCACAATTAAATAGCGAAATCTTGTCGGCTCAAACCAAGATCATAAATTTTCATCTGGATCAAATTAGGATAGTTGATATAAATAAGTATCAAGTTCACAATTTATTTTACAATAGATAAATCTTTGTTCGATAGAGTTGTTTCCTGCTGGTCTCCAAAGTTTGTGCCTGTTAGTACCCTAAGCATGTTAAGTCTTGATGTACACTTGTTTTTAATGTCCTGAATGTGGTTTGCAAAAGATAATGATGTGTTGTATGTGCAAGTATTTTGGTCCTGTGAGTGTTTATGTATGTTTGTAGGTTATTTGTATTGATGTCGATGGTGTTGTGGGTGGATGTTAGTGTGATGTCATCTGCATATGATAAGGTAAGCTTGTTATCTTTGGGTGTTGGAATGTCATGCATGAAAAGTTGAACAGTGTTGGTGAGAGAACAGAATCTTGAGGGACCCCATTCGGAAAAAGCTTGTTTTTGGATGACTTGCCATTAAATGTAACATGTATCTTCCTGAAAGATAGTTGCTCAGCCATCTTTTAGTTTTACCGTATTTAGTGATGTCATTTTTTATTGTGATTTTTTTTGTTCATTTAAAACGAAGATACTGTTTTTTTTGTTTTTTATTGTTTTAAACTTATTCCATATTTTTCTTCCTTTAATCTAATAAGTATAATTAGTATTACCTATAATTTACTATACTACCATGCTTATACGGTTATACCTAGTATATATAGTCATCTTTTAGAAAAACTGAATCACGCAAAAAAGTATATAATAGAAAGGAAAAACAAACCCTCATTTTTTATATGTATGAAAATTATTTCACGAAGGTAACACGTGAAAAATATTTATGATGAATAAAACCACGAAGGAAAGGAAACACAAAATGGTGCTCAAGCGCTTTCGTCTAATGACATCCTCAGGAACACTGAAGTACATAAAAAGGTTAAGCCTATATATAGGTTACAGAAAGAAAAAAAGAAAAAATAAATAACATACATACACACACACATATATATATATACATACATATCTATATATACAAATACATACACACACATTTTTTTTTTTTTGTATTGGGGCGTTTACCGCCATTTCCCGCTATATGGTAGCGGATATCATGGCGAGGCGGAATACGAGAAAGAGAAACGGAGACGGAGAAAAGGCACTAGAAAAGGGAGAACAGCGGACTACAGGTGAGAAGCCACCTAAAGCTCAGATAGGATGCGAGATTGGGAGAGGAAGAGGAAAAGACGGTCAAGCGAGAAGAGAGGCTCTCAGCGAGCATAAGGCGTAAACATTCGGGGAGGGGGAAATCAGAAAGGAACGGAAAAGCACGACGACGTACTGACGACAGGGTGGGGCATTCCACAAGGATGTGAGAGACGGTGAGGGGCGACTGGCAGGAGGCGCAACGAGGAGCCTCCTGCCGGAACATAAGATAGCCGTGCGTGAGGCGCGTATGGCCGATGCGAAGCCGCGCAAGGACGACCTCTTTGTGTCTGGAGCGGTGGAAAGAGGACACCCAATATGACAGACGGGGGCGGATGGACCAGAGTTATTTCCGGTGGCATCGTCCCAGGACTGTTGCCACATGCGATCGTAAAAGGAACGAAAGACCTGCACATAGTCTGAGAAGGGGAGGGGCGGGGGAGGGGAGGCAGCGAGGCGGCGGACCGGGCTAAGCGGTCCGCCGCCTCATTACCGGAAACACCAACATGGGCGGGAACCCAGCAGAAGGTGACCCGGATCCGGTGAATGGTGTGCAGGACATGGTACTCCTGTTGAATAAGGCGTACGAGGGGGTCCGGGGAATCATAGCGCTCGAGCGCCTGAAGGGCGCTCAGCGAGTCCGAAAAAATGGTACAGGAGGACCGCGAACAACCCGATACCAGACGGAGGGCTTCCAGAAGGGCAAAGAGCTCCGCGGAAAAGATGGAGGCCTGAACCGGCAGGGGGATACCCCGGGAGGTAGGTGACAATGACGGAGAGAAGACGGCGGCCGCGACACCCGCAGGGGAGCGCGAGCCGTCGGTGTAGACGGGAACGTCGTCCGAATGGACGGGAAGATGGGCCAGAAAAGAAGACCGGAGGACTGCAGGAAGAGACTCCTTACGCAGGCCACGGAGCGCCTGGCAACGGCAGATAGGGGTGGTCCGCCAGGGGGGCGACAGATCGAAGGAGAACGGCAGAATAGAGGGTGGGGGGATCCCCAGGGACGAGAAAATCTCGGCCAGAGAGGCAGCGAAATGCCACGTGTCAGGCCGGGGTAGCGCCTGGGAGATCGCGGAGAAGAGTAGGGACTTCGGGAGGCGGCAGATGCGAAGGTAACACTTCGCCATGAGAAGGCCCCGGCGAAGGGGCAGGGGGGGGGGTGTCCACAGTCCACCTGAAGACTAGCGACAGGGGACGAGCGGAAGGCACCCGACGCCAGGCGAAGGCCACGGTGGAGAAGAGGATCCAGCATACGGAGTGCCGGAGAGGAGGCGGAACTGTAGACCACACAGCCGTAGTCGACACGGGATTGCACCAGGGAGGTGTACAGGCGCAGCAGAGTACGCCTGTCCGCCCCCCAGGTCGTGTGGGACAGATGACCCAAAAGGAGAGGGTGCAGCGAGATGTTTGCCGCAACCGCCTAAGGTGTGGAACCCAACCGAAAAATCCGTCGAGGGTCATACCAGGAATCTAATGGATGGGACGGGGGAAGAGGAGTGCCGGCAAGGGTAAGAGCGAAGGTATGCGACAGACGGAGGCGCCGAGGATGGAAAAGCATACTGGAAGACTTAGAGGGTGAGAAAGCATAGCCAACCGAGGACGCCCAGCGAACCACCGCATTGATGGCTAGCTGGAGCCGACGTTCAGCCAAAGACGGGAGGCGGCCAGAGCAATAGATAGCCAGGTCATCGGCATATAGGGAGCTACGAACGGATGTAGGCAGGACCGTAGCGACTGTGTTCATCACGAGTGAGAAACACAAGACGCTAAGGACACTACCCTGAGGGACACCTCCTCCAACGGAAAGCGGTCAGAGAGGGCAGAACCGATGCGGACGCGGAAAGAATGGGCGGACAAGAAGTTATAAATAAAGGAAGGGAGAAAGCCTACGAAACCCAGGGAGCGTAAGCAGTCAAAGACCGCGCTCCGCCGGGTAGTATCGTAGGCCTTCTGGAGGTCGAAAAAGACGGCGAGTACAAATTGACGCCGGGAGAAAGCCTCCTGCACGTCATGGCTAAGGAGAAGGAGGGGGTCGGTGGTAGACCGGAAGCGCCGGAAACCAGCCTGGGTAGCAGGGTACTGGTCACTCGCCTCCAAGGTAAAGGACAGCCGCGAGGCGACCATCGCCTCCATCACCTTGCAGGCACAGCATGTTAGGGAAATGGGGCGATAGTTCGACGGGAGTGAGGGGTCTTTATCGGGCTTCGGGATGGGGACGACGATGGACTCACGCCATCGGTCCGGAAATGAACCCTCCAACCAAATCCGGTTATAGAGGTCCAGTAGAAAGCTGAGAGCAGAGGGGTGGAGATGCCGTAAAAGGTCATAGGGGATATTATCGGGGCCGGGGGCGGAGGAGCGTCGGGGGCGGAGGGCCTCCCGAAGCTCTGTCATGTGGAAGAGGTGATTATAGGGGTCATTCCTATGAGGTGGAAATTCCGGTGGGTCGCGGCGGGAGTGGGGGGAATCGGAACTGGAGATGGCTGCAAAGTGCGCCGCGAGTGCGTTCGCGACGGCCTCCGGATCGGACACGAACTCGTCGTCCCCGACCCGAAGCACCGGGGGTCGAGGGGGACACGGGTCCCCTCAAAGCTACGCACCTTGCGCCAAACAGTCAAGGGGGCAGTCGAGGAGGAGATCCCGGACACGTAACTCCGCCAGGAGGTACGCCGGGCCAGTTTCAGGACCCGACGGGCCACTGCCTTCAGGCGCTGAAATTCTATCTTGTGCTCCAGCTGGCGGGTCCGGTAGAAGCGGCGGCCGGCACGGCGCCGCTCCTGAACGGCATGGGAGCACTCTGGGGTCCACCATGGGACGCTTCGCGGTCTGGGGGAGCCAGAGGTACGGGGGATGCAACTGGCGGCAGCCGAGAGGATCTTACTCTCGAGGAAGGCGAGGGCCTCATTGACGGAGGGAAAGGCAGGAATTGATGGCGAGATCGCCGTGCCCCTCGCGTATGAGGCCCAGTCTGCTCGGGCGAACAGCCAGCGCGGGCGGACAGAGGTGGGGGGGAGGAGACGGGTCGGGGTAAGACACACTGGGAAATGGTCACTGCCGGAAGAATCCGGCAGGACCTCCCAGGTGAACTCTGTCACGATTTCGAGGGAAACCAGGGAAAGGTCGATACAGGTGAAACTGTCATGGGCCGAGTGAAGGCAGGTTGGGGAGCCATCGTTCAGAAAGGTGAACTCGAGCTCGTCCATAAGGGAGAGAAGGGTCCCGGAGAGAAAGGTGGAGCAAACGTCCCCCCAGGCCGGGTCCCGACTGTTGAAGTCCCCGAGAATCAGAAAAGGGCGGGAAGCTGGAGAATTAGGTCACGGAGAGAATCGGGTGGAGGGCGTACGTTAGGGGAGAGGTAAAGAGAGCAGACCGTGAGCTGGCGCCCCAAGAAAAGGCGCACGGCCACAGCTTGCAGGACTGTACGGAGCGGGAGGGGGCGGAAAGGGACGGAGCGGTGCACGAAGACCGCGGCGCCCCCCCTCCCCGCCCCATCGAGAGGCGGGGAAGGGAGCCGCAGTAACCGGACACTCGAGGGAGGGAACGGGATCCCAGAATCGTCTCCTGAAGGCAGAAACACGCGGACACCTGGAGGCCAGGAGAGAGGAGAGACTCTCGAGGCCTACCAGGAGCCCGCGGATGTTCCACTGCAGGAGCGAGGTATAGGGAGGGGTAGGAAGGTCAGCGTAAAGGATGATTATGGGGTGGGGTGGGCCGATCGGGCGGCCGAGATTAAAGAGGGAATCGGAAAGCCCCGGAGTTCAGTGAGGGACGCCGAACGAGGGCGAAGGCGAGGGTCCCCCCGACGAGGGGGCGATGTGGAACCAGACGCCGGCAAGTCCTCCAGAGGAGGAGTCTCCCGGACGTCCGGGGGAGAGCGATGCAGAGAAGGGGATGTGAGAGGTATCCAGAATGCCCCTCCCTTCACCGGAGGTGTGGGGGAGGCAGGACTACGAGGGGGAGTGGAAAATAATACCTCACCCAGAGGCATTGGCAGGTCGAGGAGAGAGATGGGGCGGGTCAAACGCGGGGGCGTGCACGTCCCACCCACGCCGACCAGGCGGGCGAGTTCCCCCTCCAGTGGGTCCATCGACCGGGCCGGAGAGGGGTGTATCTCAGCCTCCACCACGAGGGCCGACGGGGACACCAGGGGGGTGTGTGCATAACGGTTGCGCAGTGGGGACGGTGAGGACACCGGGGCGGTAGGGCGAAGGGGGCGTTTGTGTTTAGGAGAGGAAGGTGATGCGAGGCTTATGGCGTCGAACCTTTCGGGGTCACCACTGGCGCGGCGCTTGCGGCCCCTATCCTCCGTCGTGCGGCCCGCGTGGGTGACGGCGGGTCACGATCCGGAATGGGGGTGGCCGAAGGCGCCGGTGGAGAGGGCGTAGAAGGGGCAGGGGGGGTTGCCGACGAAGCATCGGCGTTCGCGGAGGGAGCACGTGGGGACGCGCTGGTGGTACGGGGAGCCGCGGTAGGAGTCCGCTGGGCGGCAGAGGATGGACTGGGAGTAGCGGACACGGTGGGTGGAGGCGCGTTGGGAACCGCCGGTGAGGACGGGGTCCGGGAACGGAGAGCCTCGACGTACGAGGCACCACGCCGGGCCTCGCCGCCACGCAACCGCTCCCGCGCCTCCCGAGCGCTGAGAAACTCTGATGAACAGAGGGCCCGAACCTCCCTTTCAAAGAGGAAGGACGGGCAAGAGCGGGATGAAGCAGGGTGTGGTCCATGGCAGTTGGTGCAGGAAGGCGGAGCAGTACAGGGCAAGGGGTGGGGAGGGCCGCCGCAGCGGACACACAACGGGGCCGGCTGACGGCAGGAGCTGCTCACGTGGCCAAACCTATTACACTGAAAAACAGCGCGTAGGATCTGGCACGTATGGTCGTACTGAGAATTCGCACGCTCGTCTCTCACCAAAGCCCCAGAATACCGAAATGGGGGGCACCAGTGAGTCGAAAGTGAGGAGCAGGCGAGGAGAAGGGGCAGTTGGGGACCGCGATCTGTCAGGAAAGCGGTACACCCTCACAACACCCTGGGAGGCGAGGTCAATCTGGAGCTCTTCCACCGGGATGGGTAGAAGACGAGCAGCGTAAATTGTGCCCTGGCACTGATTGAGGCGGGGGTGGGGAGTCACCGTGATCCCGCAGCCCAGGACATCGGGGATAGCGAGCAGAGAGGAGGTTTCGGCAGAGGAACGCGACCTTATCAAAATGGAGCCATCCCTCTGAGGCCGAAGGTCAAAACGCGCCGTCCCCGTCTTCCATGGATCGCTCGAAAGAGACGTTCGTGGTTAGTGGGGAGGGGCTTGGAGGAGGAGGGGCGGAGGACGAGGAACTTGTCCATCGTTCTAAGGCCGAGTGAAGCCGTCTGGCCAAACACCACCGGAACTTCGAGGGGGCGAGAAGACGAGAAAGGCGGACGGCGACGTCGGGTCCCACGTCCCCCAGGGCGATGAGGCCCGACCGGAGTGGGAGGCGACCGGGGCCGCGGGCCTCCCACCTGAGGGCGAAAAAGCAGGGGGTCCCTATCGGGACGTGGAATATGGGGGGATCCAGGGGTCGGGGGGTCCACTGCAGGTCCATCCGCTACTGGCGGGGGTCGGGCAGCGGCGCCACGAGCCTGGGGAAGAGAGGGAGAGGAGGCGTCGGCAAGAAGAGCAGACGGGGTGGGCGAGGGCTGCCGACTGCCCTTACCAGACCTACGGTCCAAAGACGTAGTCAGAGGGAGGTCAGATGCACAAGCCGGGTCGTCAACGAGGTCCATTAGAGTTGTAAGTGTTTCCATAGAAAATTTTTATTGTAGTTTCGCGCCCGGGGCCGCGGGGAAACGATTACCAGGGCCCAAGGGGACCAAGCGCACGCCGGCGGGGGGTGGGTGCCTCGTCCCATGCAGGTACCCCGTTTCAAAAGGGGCCCTTGCAGCGTCGAGAGTTCTCCCCCGCCGGCAGCAAAGACCAAGGCCCCCCAGGGTCCCAGGCCTGGGCACCCTACCAGCCAACTTAGTCCGGCCCGGCCATGGGGGCGAGACCCCCAGCGACAGCCCCGGCAGCCCACGGGGCGCGCGAAGTGAACAGAGAAAGCAGAAAAAACAGAGGGGGCAAGGAAGAGGGTAAAGAGGGGAAGACAGGAAAGAGGGGGCTGTAGGATAGCAGGGTATGCTAAAAGTCCACTTCGCAACCGGGTGGGGACCCGGCAGGGCCCCCAGCCGCGGCTGACCCCCCTCGCCACATGTAGGCAGGAGCCCGCGGGCGATCCACCCCAGAAAGACCGCCCGCGGGGAGGGGGGACATACATACATATATATATATATACAATAAACAGAGAAGTAAAAATAATAAAAAATTATAAAAAAAATTAAAAATTAAAACCTTAAAAGATTACCAGTGAGGCGTACAGATTTTGTAAGGAAAAATATCGATTTTTAGCACAAGATCAAATGGATTATAAAAATACAAATTTATACTATCAATTTTTAGCACAAGATCAAATGGATTATAAAAATACAAATTTATACTGTCCAGGTTTTAACACAATGCTGCCTGATGGTCAGGTTTCGATATATATAAAAAAAATAATAAAAAAATAAAATGCAAATTAAAAGTTAATAAAGTAGAAAACAAGTTTACCAAAGATTTAATGTTTTACACTTCTTATCTATATCTGTTTTAAAGGAATTCAACATAACAGGATCGAGTTGAAAAAGACCTTTGCTTATGTTGAAGTTATTTGAAAGTGGATAATGGCAGACTCAAGAATATTTCTTAACAATGTTGCTTGAATGGAATAAAACTGAAGCATTATTCCAATCAATACAGTGGGCTAACTCTGACAAATGGACAAAAAAGGGCACTGGACAACTGTCCTGTTCTAACGGAATATTGATGCGTTTATACGTATGTGCAAATCCTTTCCCGTCTGACCTATGTAAAAGGAATCACATTGTTTACAACCAATTTGTAGATAATGCCTGAATTATTGGTAGGGCTATTTTTTACTATGATATTTGAGAAGGTTACAACCTAATGTTGTAACCTTCATTTCCATGGAAGAATCATCACTAGATTGGGTAGAGCATATATGCTAGTTTCAATATCACAGGTACTGGCATAATATACATAATAAAAAATACATAATACTAGTATAAAACAATATATATAATTGTGATTGGCAAGAATACCAGTGTGTATATATATATATTCCAAATAGAAAAAAATAAATAAAAATATTCATCTCTTTCTTTAACCTTTGTGTTAACCTAATGCTGTTTAACTTTCATTATCTGATTCTATTTCCATTGAAGAATCATTATCACAAGTGATTAGAGCATATAGTTTCAATATGACAGGTACTGGTACTTATTGCAGATTTGGATGTTGACGAAGCCAATGTAGCACCATGTTTTACTTCACTTTCTTGTAATTTTGCATTTTGGGATATAAATACTAGCTTTGCTGCTCTGTCTGTGCTTAATCAGTTTCTTTTGGCTGTATGGATATTACTGTATGTGCTAAATGATTCTGGCAGTAATGAAAGGGCGAAATAGAGGTGTATGAGGTTTGTGTAGGTATATATGTGTGAGTATGCATGCGTATGTATCTGGAATTTGGATGTATGCGTGTGTATGGGGTATAAATATATAAATATATGTATATAAGTATTTATGTATATTGGTATATATGTATATGGGTGTATGTGTATGTATATATATATGGATGGTCTCGGGGGTAAAATATGTCATCGCAGGTCTAAAGGATAGTTAAGTGGGAGATTCAAAATCCGAGGCATGGATGGGAGAGTCCTAGAAAGGTTGGACAATGGGCAGTCAGCTCCCAGCAAGTGTTCTCGCAAGTTTAACGGATCTCAAGATACAAGACTTTCAATGCAAGAAAGAGGCCAGTTTTTTTTTCTGTAAATAGGCTGAAAAGGACATTCTATACTGGTACCATATGGCCTATTTTATTATTTATTTATTTATTTTTATAATATATATCATTGCAAAAGTATACCTTATAATTAAATTGTCAATATCTATATTAATTATTAAAAAAAAAAAACTAAAAAACAAAAAAAGACATGGACAAAAAACTTTTTTAACATCACTAACCGTATTGCACATGTTTATGTTGAGTATTTTGTTTATGAGAGAGAAGCATGGGATAGCATTAAATGCTTTACTAATGTCTATTGTTGCTAATAGTGTACATTGAGCTGGTCATCTGGAGTTGATGCCATCCATGATGTGCTGCGTGAGGTTAGTGAGTAATGTCGTGGTTGAGTGGTGAGGTCTGAACTCTGAATCCATGTTGAGTAGGCGATAGTGGTATGTGTGGGTTGGTGATTTGTAAGATTAGTCTTTCTGTTACTTTGGAAGGTGTACATAGTAAAGTAATGGGTCTATAGGAAGCTGGTTCCGTTGGATTTTTGTTTGGGTTGAGTAGTGTAATAATTTTACCTTGTTTCCATGTCAGGAATAATAGTGTTGGTATGAATATGTGCTGATGTTTGTGAGAGCTAGTATTGCCTGTAGGCCCAAGTGTTTAAGGTGTATGTTAGATATGTTGTCTTGTCCAGTAGTCTTCAAATTCTTAATGTTTTTGATGATCTTGGTGGTCTGGTCTGTATTGAAAGGTGTAATGGTCATGTCAAGTCTAAGTTTTCTTGTGTCTGGCTGTGTTTCTGGTTGTTGTCTCTGTTTAAGTGACTTATCTTTGTGTAGTGATTAACTAGTATATTAACATCTTGTATATATGTTGGGATATTATTTTGGCTGGGACAGATAGCCACGTGTGAGGTGTGAATGCCACTGTTAGTGGGTAATGCTGTTTATATAGTCTTGTATAGCCTGGATGTATCTGTGGAGTGGTTTAGTGTTATGAATTCCCTAAATGTTTGTTTGTTTTTCTTTAAGTTTGTTGTTTATTTCTGTGTTGAGCTGTTGTATGGCTTCTATTTATAGTGTGTGTGTGTGGTGTGTTATGTTTGAGATTGTTACATTGCCTTATGAGGTGGGCTATTTCTCTAGTGTACTTTGGGTTGTATTTTCCAATGTTGCCCTTGGGTACAGTATGTATTTGTTTGCATTATTGATGATCTGATTAAATGTCTTGAGTGTTGTATTGATGTTTATGATGGGTGTGCCATTTAATGTGGTGAATTGTCCCTCAGTCTGTATTTTGAACTGTTCCCAATCAGCTTTCTTGTAATTTCTGCAAGTGTGCCTAAGGCTATTGGGGCAAAGTGTAGAACGTGTTATAATGATGATGGGCAGGTGGTCTGATGACAGTTGCTTTTCTGTTCTCCAGGGTGTGTGTGTTGCTAGTGAGGGGGAACAGAACATTATGTCTGGGGAGGAGTTTGAGTACAGTATCCTGCTTGATGCGGTATGTGTGTATGTTCTTCTGTATTGTTAAGAATGAAGAGGCGGTTTAGTTGTGTGGCTATGTTGGTGCCTCTGGTGTTGCTTTCATTGTGCAGGTACCAACAGACATCTTTAGTGTTGAAATCTCCTCCTAAGATGACATTAGTGAGAGCTCTAGGCCAGATTGTGTAACTGTGGATTGTAATTGGCTGGTACCCGAGATGAACTATCTGGTGAGATCTAAATAATGACAAGTGCGGTATTGTGTTTTGCGCGTGTTTTAATGTTAACTGCCTGTATTTCTATCGTGTTATCTGCTTGGATTGTGTTTGTAATGTTTAGGGTGGCATCAGTGTAGCTAATATTTCATCATATCAGGAATGAACTTTAGGTTATTAGTGGGGGTCAAGGGGGTGGAGCCCCCTTGTTAGGTTAAGTTTCATAATTTTTGATTAATATATTGCTATTCACATGACCAGAAATGAATAAATACTAGTGATAGGACGATACCTAAATTTCAATCTATGCCGATTCCGATGCCGATTCTCAGTATTTTTATAGATAAGAGTTTACTTGGTGCTCTTCGGAAAACTATACCTATGTAGTCCTGTTTTATTTATTTGTAAGTACCTATATAAAGTAATAGTATGGTAATATCACCATGTGATAACACATTTAGACAGAGAGAATTGAGAAGTTAAAAGTTTATACGTAATAAGAAGTACTCAGGGTATAGACAAAAGGCAAAAATATTAGATTACATTAAAATAGACAGTAAAAAATTACAATATAATACACTTTTGCACACGGTTACCGAGTAGGACTGTTAAGAAGAGAAAGAAATTGCGATGCTTAAATATACGCTACGATTAATAATTAATGCCTACTCAAAATGTAATATTTTAATACTTAATTCTAAAAGGAATACATATAATTAATGAAATAAACTAAATATTATAAAAATATAAAATAGTAATAGAATAGTACACAGTAAAATATAATTGCGACATGACTTATGAGTTGCACTGAAAATTCATGCGACTATGAAATTACATTTTAATGCTAGTGGTATAAAAATAGAATAATCAGGTACATTAAATTCTTTTCTATATTAAATGAATTCTAAGGATAAACAAACTAATTATTTATTTATATGGAATGCAGGGAACAATAAAATAAAAATATAACCTTATACTAACGAACTCTACTTACATAGAGCTATAATGAGTTATGAGCGGATCTAGGATCTAAAGTATGTTGTTTCTAAGTAGGCTGGACTAGGATTGATAGCTGCAGTCACGCTGCTATAGTTTTGTGTCTCATGGGTATTGCATCATGTATTGAAACATGGAATAGTTGCTTTCATTGGTTAGATCTGACGTTGCCATGTATTGCAAGATGAAATAATTAAATACTAAAAATTAAAATCATCTTTTGAATTGAATAAATTACTATAAGTAAAAATACTAAATTTAAGTCTTGAATATTGAATATCAGTAATCAAATTGCAAATGAAAATTAAATTTGTGCTCTGAAAAGAAAAAGATAATTTAATTAATAATTAGTTCATTTTTGTCACTAAATGACAGAGAATCGTAAGAATCGAAAGTCGTAACCAAATTCTTACAATTCCGATGCTGATGCCAATTCCTGAAAAACACTAGATTCTTCCAATTCTCAATTCCGATTCCAATTCCGATTAATCGTCCCATCACTAATAAATACGACTCTGAAGTAATGTACAAATAATCATATTGCTTTCCATTTGCACAGGAAATGAAGGTTATATTTGAACAGAGCACACCAAAATACACTAGTTAGAAAAATATTTTTTTTTATTTCAACTTTAGGCCATGTCATTTGTGACATAATTACCATAGATTTTTGGGTATTAGTTACTTTTCAGCCTAGAATTTTTTTTTGAAGGGGCATTCTATCATTGCCATAACAGGAGGTGGCACCATCTAGCAACAAACTATGTAAACATTTTTGAGGTAGCCAATCACAGGCCTCTATTTCATCATGTGACCTAAGCCAGCAAATCACCAACCAATCTGCTTCCTCCATCTCCTGTTTTCAGTTCAAATTCAGAATCGCCATGGCTGTCCAGTGTAACCAGTGCCCTCCCATTCCAGCTCACATTTTCACACTTTGTTTTGAAAATAACGAAGCAAGCCTTGATTTTCTTTGCTCGCATGGTGTTCTCCCTTTAAATGTAGCATGTCCAACCTGTGGCCACGAGTGTATTTTGCAAAAAGACAGACATCAGTGATGGTGTACCAGTAGCTATGTTATCCCAAAGACTAAGTCTGGGCTGAAAAGTAACAATTACCAGGTTAGGTTAGGGTTAGGTTTTCCATGAAACCTAGGTTTTTCTCATGGTTTTTGATGTGTTTCACGACATTCATACCTTCATTTTCATTAGAAATGACAGTTTTTCACCCCCCAAAAAAATGATTCCCTACAGGTTCCCCAATATTGATGGGGGTAAGAGATGAGGTATATCTTAACAACTGGTCATTTCCGACGGAAATGACGGGTCAGATTCGCATGAATCACATCAAAAACCATGAGAAAAACCTAGATTCATGAGAACTAGCAGTCTGTGCTGAAAAGTAACAATTACTGATTTTTGTAATGGCTTGCCATATGTGGTAGTGAACAGTAGCTCATTAGTAAATTTTAAGAAAAATTTGGACATTTTCATGAATGAGTTTGTAGATTGTAAATACTGTATAGCAGTGGTTCCCAAAGTGTGTTCCGCGGAACCCCAGGGTTCCGCGAAAAAATTCAGGGGTTCCGCGAGCTAAAGTTTAAAATAAAAAATATTTATTTAAAAAAAATAAATTACTCATTTTCAAAAAAATAAGTCTAGCGAAGAAAATATGAAATTTTGCACGAAGGAAAATAAAGCATAAGTATGGTTTGAGCGAAATATTTAGAAACGGTAATAGGCTTGAACAAAACATTTCAAACGTAACAGCAGCGCCCTCTGTAAGAGTTGCCAATTTTTTTTGGCCATACTTATCATGTTTTGCGTATTTGATTTACTTTTTAAAAGAAAATTTCCATAAATAGCAACTAAATTATCATTAATGGAAAACATTTATTAATATTAGTACATAATCTGCATGTAAAATGATGTAAACTGCGTTTGGAGACGTAGCCAACATGTTTTGAACTTGTCATAATCTATTTCTATAGTAGTCGAGGTACTCGACTCGAGCGTGCGTTATCAGTTTGTTTTGTAAGCTTTGGAAGTGAAGTGATCTGAGGTGGTTATACAAAAGGACTTTATTAACTGCAGCAGAATGCGCAGTAAAAATATCAGTATTTTCCTAATGTTTACATGGGATATTGTGCATCTGTTTACAAGACGCTAACAGGTCTAAGTGAAGCCTAACGAATAATTAAAGTGCAGAAGATTGTGCAGCAATGTTGCTTGCCTCTACCTACTAGGCCTACTTGATAAACACTTCGTTGGTGCAATCTTTGAAATCGTTGTCCTCTGTGAATTAATTTGGTTAGAATTTTTTTATTATTCATTTTTCGTAATTGTAATATTTCAAAATTCGTGAAAATTAACCCTTCAATGGATCGATGGTTAAAATATGGGTTTCGTAAAAAAACTGAAATTACTAGTAATGCAGAAACTAGTGAAACAAAAGCATCTATAGAAGATACAGAAATTGCAGAAGCTGCACAACCACCAACTTCTAGTGTGATTAATCCACAAAAAAAAGAAATCTGCTTCCTCCGATTCTGTGCAGACATCTATGAAAAAACGTAAATATGATCCTAATTATTTGTTATATGGTTTTACTAGTATTGGTGACGAAGAAGCCCCAGATGCCCTTTGCTTACTTTGTAACAAAATATTAGCAAACAGTTCTTTAGCACCAGCAAAGTTACAGAGACATATGGAAACAAACCATCAGACTTTTAAAAATAAAGATATTTCTTTTTTTTAAAGAAAACTTGAAAGTCTGAATAGCTCTAGAAGTGTCTTATTAAAAAAATGTAAAACAGACAATGAAAATGCAACAGAAGCGTCATATAAAGCATGTTACCGCATTGCTCTTGCTAGTGAGGCACATACTATTGGTGAAGCACTTATAAAACCTTTATTAAAAGATATAATATCTTGCGTGTTTAATGAAGATTCTGTTCAGAAAGTTGAGGCTGTATCTCTTTCCAACAATACGGTGTCAAGACGTATTAATGATATTGCTAATGACATTCAAAATTAACTTATTTCACGTTTGCGTGTATGTGATGCTTATGTATTACAAATAGATGAGTCCACAGACGTTGCTGGACTAGCAATTTTACTTGTGTTTGCTAGATATGACTAATAAGAAAATTGAAGAAGATTTGCTTTTCTGCAAAAGTTTAGAATTGCATACCACAGGAAATGATATATTTAATTGCATTGATAATTTTATGAAAATGCATGATATAGGCTTTGAAAAATGTATTTCAGTATGCAGCGATGGAGCAAAGGCAATGACAGGAAAATTAGCTGGCGCTGTAACACGAATCAAGAATGTTGCAAAAAACTGCAACAGTAATCACTGCATTCTTCACAGATATGCATTAGTGACAAAAAGGATTTCAGCTTCATTAAAGATAGTTTTGGACGAAGCAGTGCAGATTATCAATTTTATTAAATCTCGGCCATTGCAATCACAAATTTTTAAGGCCTTGTGTGAAGATCTGGGTAGTCTTCATAACACTCTACTTTTACATACAGAAATTAGGTGGCTCTCACGAGGAAATGTTCTTGTGAGAATGTTTGAATTGAGGAGAGAATTGTTGTCTTATTTTATTGATCATAAATTTAGTTTATCTGACAGATTAACAAATATGGCATGGCTAGCAAGGATTGCATATTTAGCAGATATTTTTTCAAAATTGAATGAAACATGTCTATCTCTGCAAGGGAAAGAAGTAAACATTTTTCAAGCTCAAGGTAAAATGGTATCTTTATCACGTAAATTGCAGTACTGGATCTCAGATGTGGAACAAAATACTCTTGACTGTTTTCCGCTTCTTAGTGACTTTCTCCAAGAATCCGAAGTGGAATTAGATGTTGAAATCCTCAATGATATTAAAAATCATCTCAACAGCTTATCAGAATCTCTAATTGAGTATTTTCCAAATTTGAAGAACAAAGACCATTACTGGGTACAGAATCCATTCAAAGTTAAAGAAAAGCGAACAGGATTTCTAGCAGTGGATTATGAAAATTTAATAGAAATTACTTCAGATACTCAGTTAAAGGCCAAGTTTGAAGAAGTTCCGGTAGCTATTTTCTGGGGAAATTTAAGTGACAAATATCCGGAATTATCAAAACGAGCCATATGAGTGCTATTGCCATTTGCAACAACATATTTGTGTGAATCAGGATTTTCAAGATATGCGAGCACGAAAACAGAATATTGCAGCAGACTGGATGCTGCACCAGATATGAGAATTCAATTATCCAACATTAAACCAAATTTCCAGAGGATACTGGAGTCTAAGAAGCAGAAGCATTCTTCCCATTAGGTATTCATTTCATTTTTGTTAAACTAATTATGTACAAATTTACAAAAATTAAGGTGTTTTTTATTCGAATTTTTTTATTTATTTTTTAATATAAATAAGTTCTCTTTTTATCCCACAATTTGTGGTTTATAATATTCTTGAATATAGGTAGGGGTTCCACGCTTTTTTAAATAATGTCAAAGGGTTCCGCGGCAAAAAAGGTTTGGGAACCACTGCTGTATAGTATATTTTTAGCTTAAGTTATGTAGGTTACTATGGTTGTTGTTGTTTAGCCGATCAGCCCACCCTGATCAAGCAAGCCGGCGGCACGCAGGTAACCGATCACCCTCTCCGGAGTGGACCAGAGGTTCAGCGCACTCGTGATGTTGTGTTGTGTTCGTTGTTGTGCTAGAGCGGTACAGTCCGTCATAATGTGTTCAATTGTTTGTGGTGTGTCTTGGCACAGGTGGCAGGTGTCATCTATGGAGTTGTCTAGTCTGTGTTTATATGTCCATAAGTTAGGGTGATGTCCACATCAGAATCGTGCTAAGTTAACTCAATCCGATCTGCTCAGGCTGATATCTGACCTGTTAATGGGCGGCAGCTTCGCACCTAGGACCGCATTCGGACCGAGTCGTGTCAGTGCTTTGTGGGTTAGGTGTGTGTGTGTGTGTGTGTGTGTTTTCTGTAGTGTGTGATGTCTGTGAGGCGTGGTATGGAATGGAGTATTTGGTTATAATGTCTCTGGTGTTACCTTAATGGTGCGAGGTGTTGGTGCATGATTGTACATGTAGTGGCAAGGGTGTTGTGGGTTAGTTGTCGCTGCTGCCATGAATTGTGTTCCCCTCATGTCTAAGTGTTCCCTAACTTTTAGTATTTTTGTTTCTGTGTGCAGGTGTTCTATTGGTGTTGTTTGAGTGCATCCTGTAATGATACGAAGTGCGTTGTTTTGTATTGTTTGTAAGGTGTTTATGTGTGTGAGATAATGGGTGCCCAGCATGGGCTAGCATAGTCCATAACTGAGCAAATATATTGTTTGTAGATGAGTGATGTTGTTTCCTGCTGGTGTCCAAAGTTTGTGCCTGTTAGTACCCTAAGCGTGTTAAGTCTTTATGTACATTTGTTTTTAATGTCCTGAATGTGGTTTGCAAAAGATAATGTGTTGTATGTGACACCTAGTATTTTGGTTCTGTGAGTGTGTGGAATGTTGATGTTGTTTAGTATAAGTTGTGGAATTACCTGGTGTTCTTTTGTGTTGCTTGTAAGCAAGGTGATGGTTGATTTTGTGGGCGCTACTTTGAGTCTATTGTGTGTGAGCCAGTCTTGTATACTGTTTATGTATGTTTGTAGGTTATTTGTAGCGGTGTCGATGTTGTTATGGGTGGATGTTAGAGTGATATCATCTGCATATGATGATAAGGTAAGCTTGTTATCTATGGGTGTTGGAATGTCATGCATGTATAAGTTGAAGTGTTGGTGAGAGAACAGAGCCTTGAGGGACCCCGTTCGGAAAAAGCTTGTTTTTGGATGACTTACCATTAAATATGACATGTGAGTATCTTCCTGAGAGATAGTTGCTCAGCCACCTTTTGGTGTTATTGTGCATGTTTGTGTTGAGTATTTTGTTTATGAGGGAAGCGTGGGATAGCATCAAATGCTTTACTAATGTCTATTGTTGCTAATAGTGTACGTTGAGCTGGTCTTCTAGAGTTGATGCCATCCATGATGTGCTGCGTCAGGTTAGTGAGTAATGTCGTGGTTGAGTGGTGAGGTCTGAATCCATGTTGAGTAGGCGATAGTGGTATGTGTAGGTTGGTGATTTGTAAGATTAGTCTTTCTGTTACTTTGGAAGGTGTGCATAGTAAAGTAATGGGTCTATAGGAAGCTGGTTCTGTTGGATTTTTGTTTGGTTTGAGTAGTGTAATAATTTTACCTTGTTTCCATATGTCAGGAATAATACAGTGTTGGTATGAATATGTGCTGATATTTGTGAGAGCTAGTATTCCTTGTGGGCCCAAGTGTTTAAGGTGTATGTTAGATATGTTGTCTGGTCCAGTAGCCTTCAATTTTTAATGTTTTTGATGATCTTGGTGGTCTGGTCTGTATTGAAGGGTGTAATGGTCGTGTCGAGTCTGTAGGTTTTCTTGTGTCTGGCTGTTTGTTTGTCTGCGTGTTTCTGGTTGTTGTCTCTGTTTAAGTGACTTATCTTTGCGTAGTGATTAACTAGAATGTTAGCTTGTTGTGTGTATGTTGGGATATTATTTTGGCTGCGACAAATAGCCACGTGTGAGGTGTGAATGCCGCTGTTAGAGTGGGTAATGCTGTTTATAGTCTTGTATAGCCTGTATGTATCTGTGGAGTGGTTTAGTGTTGTTATGAATTCCCTGAATGTTTTTGTTTTTCTTTGAGTTTGTTGTTTATTTCTGTGTTGAGCTGTTGTATCTGCTGCTTTATGTTTGAGGTTGTTACGTTGCCTTATGAGGTGGGCTATTTCTCTAGTGTAATTTGGGTTGTATTTCCTAATGTTGCCCTTGGGTATGTATTTGTTTGCATTATTGATAATCTGATTAAATGTCTTGAGTGTTGTATCGATGTTTATGATGGGTGTGCTGTTTAATGTGGTGAATTGTTCCTCAGTCTGTATTTTGAACTGTTCCCAATCAGCTTTCTTGTAATTTCTGTAAGTGTGCCTAAGGCTGTTGGGGCAGTTAATTAGCCGACTTTAGATTGACATTTTTTAAGATTTTATTATTATAAAATATAGCTCATGACTTGGATAACCTTGATAGGCCTGAGTGGCTTCATGTTTTCCAAATGAAATGTAATGCAGATCTTGATGCATAATCACAAGTTTATTAACATAAAAACTAGGTAATTATGTGTTTTAAGTCACTCAGTCATTTTACACACCAAAATATATTTTTCTAGTAGTATTTGATGTGATTTGTTCAAATATGACCTCCATTTCCGTCGGAAATAAGATCCAACAAAGTTATAATACTTTGAAGTTTGGCTCATTTTCAAGGGAAATGGAAGTCAAAATCTAAGCAAAACATCAAATATTACTAGGAAAATGTATTTTGGTATTAATTAACCTAACCTAGCCTAACCCTGGCTAAACTAGCCTAGAATATATTAAATCCTCAAAATAATATTCGCACCATTCACATGTCATCACCACAAACATCTATCAAAAACTAACAGAAGTAGACTAGCAACTTAAAAGGCCTAAGAACTTAAAAAATCTAGCTCATATATCATGTTCTCATGACATCACCATCAAAATATTGGAAGGGCGGGAAAAAAATGCAAAAATGTCAATATTCAAATGTACATAATTTGTTAAGTACGCATCTGCGAGCATAGTGACTTATATGAAAATGATAAGAAAATTATGCTTTAATATTTTATAATTATATTTGCTTTTGATATTCTGAGTGGGATAAAACTCATTAACCAAAAAACTGGACCTACACTTTACACAGATCACACTTTTAAAGAAATATATGCACCTGAACATGAAATTATGATATAGTGTACACAAAGTTTGATGCAAGGCAGACTTGCAACCATGGAAGCTACAAAAAAAAGAAAAAAAAGTAAAACTTTACTATCCAGACAGTTCAGAGGGGTCTATTTACTAAACTAACAACTTAATTTAACATATCACTGAAATGCAATGCAAATTTAATCGGCAAGCAAATGTCCAATGGAATCTGGGCAAATCTTCCAGTCTGACATAAGAAATTTTTATAGTGGGCACACTAGGGGCCACTTCGGCCCATCGAAGTGGCCCCACTATGTAAAAACTGCCTGTACATTGGCAACAACCAATTTTTAAAAAAAATAATTAATTATCAATTTAAAACTGGTAAACTGACATGTTGAAATAATGGACTTGACCCGAGTCAAGGGTTTTTCTTGTTTAAATTAGGCTAATCATTAAGTGAACACAAACTCTTTAGTGTAGGCTACATGTAATTAGTTAAGCTCCTACTGGTAGCCAGCCCGGGAAGGACACGACTATGGTGGCCATGCCACAGCAGTTACCGATACTTCTTAAGTTTAGGAAGGACCTACTTAGAATAAATTCAGCTTCATTAAAAAATTAGGTCCAGACTTAAATAAATACTGTTAATATAATAATCTGCCAATAATTCTCGATCGAAATAAGTAAGTGGTTATTAATAAATGAGAACCGAACAATCTAATAACGCTCTGTTAGAATAGGCTATATTATGTATAGTGAGAAAGCAGAGAAAGGACTCCTCGAAGTTAGAAACCTGAATATATTAGAAAGTCTCAAATTTAAAAAGTAATGACTTGAGAAAGCTGTTATGACTTTTTGATGGTATAATAAAGTATACTAAAAATATAAAAATTACTCTCTTAGATATAACCTAAACTAATATTTTTCTCACTTGGGTTTACTTTGAATTTACCTCGAAATGCTTCTGCCTCAAGGGTGCGATACTTCGATGAAGTTCACTCAGCACCTCCGAGGCGGGGCCATGACGTAGTCGCCACCCTTCTTTTCTCTTGCTCTTGCCATAACATTTGGTCCACTATCGAATTTGTGAGGGCTGGTCTGGCAGAGGAATACCCTGGCACTGTGGGTTGGTCGAGTATGTTGGCTAAAAACATGTCCAAATGTTTTTTTAAAAGTATCTACCGAGACTGCACTTATATGAATGTAGACAATTATATGCTCAGGGAAATACTTTGATTAGAAAATTTCAGGTGTTGATTAAATGTTAAGTTGATTTTGTTCAAAACTTTTTGTACTCCAATGTATACAACTCATTTGTGGTGGAACTACAGGATGTATAATTTGAGGAAATTATATGTTGCATATAATAATATTTTTATGAGTTTATTAAGGACTCCAAGATTTGTAAATAGTGTTCCTTCTAGTGTCAGTATGCTGTTTGTAGTGAATAAGGTGCCTAACTGTGCCAGTTTCATTCGCAATTTTGTATTTAGAGTTATCACTAGGCTTGGTGAATCAGTCAATAAGATAATAGAAGCCATGGTTAGTGGACTGGTCTCTGATATATTTTATAAATCTCAAATATGGAAGCATTGGCGTCAAGGGCGTCCACATGAGGGGGCACCATGGGGCCAAGCCCCCTCGTTTTTCAATGGTGCCCCCTCGTATTTTCGTCAACTGCTTACAGATAGATTTTATCATAAATCCAAAATCCAGTCATAATATTTGAAGATAGTAATTGGTTACTATATATATTATTAATATTGTATAATTTCCTATATTGTTGATATTTACTATATATATTATTAACATTGTATAATTTCCCATATTGTTGATATGAAGAGAAAATCGTGTGATTAAAATTAAAACATGTAAAATTTGTTGTGGAGAACGCGACTACGAGATCGTTAGGAAGGATATCTTGTACATTACTTAAAGAGCTGAATACTGTCTTCAATAACGTTCTCAGTCCCACGACAATTATTTATATGTATATTATGTAAGAATAATAAAGTTGTATATCTAGGAAGTTATTGTGCATCTGGTTTCACCCTAATATCATGGGCATACAAAGGATGTCTAAAAAAATCCTTATTTTTCAGTATTTGAAGCTCTATAATTTGCCCTCCTAACTGTCTCCAGAAGGCAGGAAATGCTGTCCCAGACAAGGTAAATTTAAAAAATTTCCCGAATACCCCCGGAGCCCCCAAGAGGTAGTAAATACTTGTGCCCCCCCTGTATTTGGAAGTGCCCCCTTACTTAATTGATCCTGTGGACGCCCCTGATTGACGTAGGAAATTGTATATTCATTATACTCAGTGATTCACTGGCCTACTTAGTCAGTGCTCCATACTACTATCTCTTAATCTTCTATGGACCTCTTGTATAATGTTTGTACCTGTTGAGTCTGAAATAAAGTGTTTGTTTGTTTATATCTCTAAGGTACTGAGGCAAGGAGTTAAACAGGCAACAACCCTGCCTAGAGATACTATTATATTGAAGGGCTTGAATCCTTTTCAGGCTGTTTGGTGGGAGGTGATGTTTTTGACACATTCTGCCAGTTCTTGTCGAAGTGGGCACAATTCATTCAGTATTGGGGGCAACTAAAAGCCCTTCTAGAATTTTCCAGGGGTAGATCAGGATGTATCTATCAAACCTCCTCTCTATGGAATAAAGGTCAAGGTCTCTGAGCCTATCCCAGTAGTTTAATTTTTTTTTACCCATCTGTTGCTCATCAGGTTGTTTAATATATGAAGTAAAGGTTCTTTGTAGGCCCTCAATTTTTTGGAATTCATTCTGTTTGTGGAGAAACCATAATTGAGAGTAGTAGTCGATGCGTGGAAGAACAAGTGATTTCCACAGGGTAAGCACGGTCTTACTGTCTCTAGTTCTGACTGTCCTCAGTATATATTCTATTAGTTGTTTGCAGGATGAGGTTATTTTGTCAATGTGCCTGTTGAATGATATATCTTCAGATAATATAAACCCTAGGTCCTGTACATGATCAGTTCGTAAAATATCTTTTCCTGTCGGTCCAGTGTAGTTGAATTGTTCTTTCAGGCATTTATTTGGTCTATACTTAATTAGTTCAAATTTCTCTTCATTTAAGGCCATATTGTTTGCATCCACCCATGCATATGTAGTTTGTGAATCTTTTTGTAGCTCTGCACAGTCTTCTTTTTCTGTAATTGGTCTTAGTATTCTGGTATCATCCGCAAATGACAGGAGAGACTTCCTAGGTTACAGTGTATATTGTTTAGCATTATAATGAATAGTATTGGTCCCATTACTGTACCTTGCGCACCAGGCACTCCACTAATTACCTCTTTTTCTGTAGATCTTGCTCCATTTACAATTGTTATTTGTTTTCTGTCAGAGAGAAAGGCATGGATCCATTTTCCTATTTTTCTACAAATTCCAAGTTCTTTTAGTTTATGGAATAATATTCCATGGTCAACCTTGTCAAAAGCTTTTGCAAAGTCTAGATAGATGACATCAACACTGTGGTTTTCTCCCAAATATTGTAGGATTGTGTTGCAATGGTCTATAAATTCAGTAAGACAGGATCTCTTTTGTCTGAAACTATGTTGAAAGTCTTCTAAGAGATGTTCATTTTCTATAAAATTGACAATGTGGCTTTTCGGGACTTTCTCAACTATTTTGATAATATGGAAAGTCAAGGATATGGATCTATAGTTCTTAGTTTCCTTTTTTTTTTCCACCTTTGTAGATTGGGGTAATATTTGCTTGTTTCATGATTGATGGTATTCTACTAGTGTCTAGTGAAGATCTCAACAGAATTTGCAAAGGCAGAGATAAAGTACCTTTGGATTCCTTAAGAATCTTGGCTCCAATTCCATCTGAACCAGGGGCTGAACTCCTTGGTAGCTCTGCTATTGCCTATTGTATATCTCCAGTGGTTATTTGTATATCTTTCAATAATGGTCTGTCTTGGTCATTTTCTTCTCTATCAAAAAATGTTGTAGTTTTTATTTTCTTAGCTAGTTTTTATTTTCTTACTACCATATATGTAGGCTATGATAAAGTTGAATTGAATTGAATAACTTTCATTAATAAAAAAAAAATACAGTTTTTTACAATTTACAATAACATGAATAATTGTGAAGCTGGACTACTTATCCTACATACTACATAAAGTACTAATATATATATAATATATATATATATATATATATATATGGCTTCATGAACCTCGGTAGTGTAGTGGCTAATGGTTAGCACCGCTGATTACGAATCCACCGGCCCCAGGTTCGATTCCCGGTGACGGCAGTCGGCGCGCAGCAAACCCAACTGTTCATCCTTCCACTCAATAAAATTGGTTGATAGATAAATGGACTTTGTAATTTCTGACTACCCTTGGTGGGTCGTCGTTCGGATTTCACGCTAAGCTGTAAGTCTAAGGTAGAGCAACAAACTTGACCTTCGTCAGAATGAACAATTCAGGGGAAGCAAAACGTAGGAATTCGAAGAAATTCGACGATGGCCTGAATCCAATTGGGTGGTCCCCTCATTTGTAGATGGAATTAGAGGCCTGCATGGGCCTACTTTTTAAGGCCCGGCCCGGCCCGTATCCGTGGGTTTTGGGTCCGATTCGCAGATATGGTCTTTTTATTTTGAAGCTCGTGCCCGGCCTGGGCCGTAAGAATTTTATAAAACATGTACCCAACCCAGCCTGGCCCGCATTTGACACTGTGTCGCCGACCTAGAACACTATGGCCTCGATAGTATAATAGGTGTATGCAGGGGCGTCATGCGACAAATATTTTTTTTGTGTGGGGGGGCACTGTCAGATAAATAATGTTTAATCAGTTGTAAGAAATCGGTAATTCAGTCCTTTAACTACATTTTAAGGGTTAAGAAAGTCAACAGTATATAAAGGGTTAATTTATTTGAATTTTTTTATCTTTACTTAATATTATTTCGTACCTCTAGCGTCGTTCACATAAATTCCAGAAGGCAGAAATTTGGGTGGGCACGTGTCCACTCAACGTCTATGGGCATGACGCCTCTTGGTGTATGCCTATCGAAATCGATACTGACACAACTTTCAAGAGACGAAATAATTTATCGGTTGTATTTTATATTTATTAAAATAACTGTAATTTAGTTAAGGAGTCAAGGCTTTAGGGTAAGGGCGAATCCCAGCAAACACACTACAACGTTGTATTCTGGCTGAATCTTGGTCATTTTAGAAATTGACGTTGTACTGACTTAGTCACAACGTAAAACTTAAACATTATATTGCAACGTTGATACAACGCTGCCCTTATTATTTTTTTGTTACAATATTGTAACGGAGTTACATACGGCATACTACTATTTCAAATAGGGCGCCTTTGTTGGACCAAATTTTATCATTGAGACGTTGAGACAACGTTATATCTACGTAAAGTTTACAGTAATATTACAACGTTGTGAAGACGTAACTTTAACAATACAAATTTCCGTTGTAGCTACGTCACAGTGATAAAATGCAATCTTGTGACATCGTTGTGTCTACGTGAAATTGTTAACTGGGATGTATGTAAAACATAAAAACTTAGTAACCTTAATTAACCAACATGTTCATTGTCATCGTCATTTTTTTTAACACAATATTCAACCTCACACAAATGTTTGACATAATATTTGGAAATAAATCAGCTGGGATGTTGTTGATTACCTCATAGACTTTACTCTTTAGGTCTTCATGTGTCTTAGGCTTGGTAGAATAGATCCTGTCTTTTATGTAACCCCACAAAAAAAGTCAGTGGGTATGGGGTTAGGTGAGTATGGGGGCCATTCCACTGGCTCATGAAGGGAGATTAGTCGCCCGGAAAAATGCTTCGTCAAAAGGTTGCGAATTTCACACGTAGTGTGGGGAGGTGTTCCATCCTGCTGAAGACTAAAGACTTAGGTTTCCTTAAAGACCTAGTAAGAAGGCCTAGTAAGGCTTCTATGGCCTTACCAGGCTATAGTCTATTGGTAGCAGTATCGTCTTTTGCTAATTTCTGTGAAATTAGAAAATGTCATTACTTTAAGTATGAAATTGTTAATTAAAGAACGTTTATAATACAAACAAACAACAAACAAGCAAATACTTTATTTCATACTCAATAGGTACAAACGTTATACAAGTGGTCCATAGAAGATTAAGAGATAGTTGTCTGGAGCACTGACCAAGTAGGCCAGTGAATCACTGTGCATAATGATTCAATGAACATACAGTTGCATACGCCAATGCTTCCAGATTTGAGATTTATAAAATATACCGGAGACCAGTCCACTAACCATGGCTTCTATTATCTTACTGACTGACTCACCAAGCCTAGGTACACAATACTTATTAGTTATTAAGTAATGAAAGATTAGCAATTTATAGGTATGTGCATAGAGGTATATGCAAAATAAAAGCTCCACTCTTTTACCTTTATGAAGAAGAAACCCAGTAATAAAATATACATCCTGTACTAGTGTGGTGTTAATGACCCCGCTAAGTTACTAGGTTTCTGAACAACAACAAAGGAACTTACCGGTGCGTTGAATTAGATATTCTTTAGGGCCTACCGGCCCTACCATAGATTCCCTGCGTCCCACAAGCAGTCTACCAAACTCTCTAACTTTACTAATTTAGAAGCTATAGACATTACCCTAACTGATATAATTTATTGACAAGTTTCTACTCCATTTGTCACCTAGAAACATCACCAAATTAAACTTAGCACCAACGATTTAGTCAGATATAAATAACCATGCTCTAGTCCAGCCAAAACAAACGAACAAACCGCGTTCTTCTGTTTATTTCTTTGTGTTGCCATTCAGCTTTCTTTTAGTGACTTTTTCCTTTAGTGATTTTAGACTATATACATATATATACACACACTCACGTCACCTCACATCCATTTTAAAATAACGGACAAGTAAAAATAGGGACATTTGGCGGTGGCACTCTCTCTCTCTCTCTCTCTCTCTCTCTCTCTCTCTCTCTCTCTCTATATATATATATATATATATATATATATATATATACAGGGGTTGGACAAAATAATATGAACACCTTGATAAATGGCGGTTTTTATTCTTAATATGGAGTTGGTCCTCCTTTAGCGGCAAGAACAGCTGCAATGCGTCGGGGAATTGATTCATACAGCTTTTGGACAGTGGCTAGAGGAATCCTGAGCCATTCTTCGAGCAAACCCTGCTCCAGTTCCTCCAAAGACGCCGGCGGTGGGAATCGGCTTCTGACCTGCTCCAACTGACACCACAGATGCTCGATAATGTTAAGATCCGGGGATTGTGGAGGCCAATCCAAGCGTTCTACTTCACTAACATGCTCTTCAAACCAGTTTTTAACGACCCCAGCGGTGTGGATTGGTGCATTATCATCCTGGAAGACGGCGCCGCCATTGGGAAACAGCGTTTGGACCATGGGATGGACCTGGTCAGCCAATATTGACAGATAGACCTGGGTGTTAACCCTACCATGCAGTATTACAGCTGGGCCAAGAGTATTCCACGATATTGCTGCCCAAACCATCACAGATCCGCCTCCATGCTTAACGGTTGGGGTCAGGCAGTCGGGGTCATAAGCATCTTTAGGCTGTCTCCAGACGTAAACTCGACCGGAACATGGAAATAGCGTAAAGGAGGATTCGTCGGAGTAGACTACATTCTTCCACCGGTCCATTGACCAATTCTTATGGTCATTACACCATTTTCTGCGCCGCTCAATGTTGATGTGCGAAAGGAGGGTTTGGCAATTGCAGCCCTCCCATGGTATCCAGCTCCATGGAGCTCGCGACGTACAGTTCTGGTCGATACCGGGCTTGCAAGATGCTGGTTAAGCTCTGCAGTCACTTTTGGAGCTGTGGTCTTATGGTTCTTTGTCACAATGCGCTTTAGCACCCGGCTGTTCGATCACACAGCTTCTTCTTGCGTCCACTATTGCATTTGTCGGTGCTTGTCTTTCCATGGTTTTGGTATGCAGACATGACCATAGAGACAGTTCCTCTGGATACATTGAACATCTGAGCGGTTTTCGTCACCGATGCACCAGCCATCCGCGCTCCGACAATTTGCCCTCTTTGGAAGTCTGACAGGTCTTTCATAACTGCTAATTCATAATTCACTCAGATCTGTAAAAACAACGTGAGGGTTATAACATGACGTATACACTCTCTGTTACGCATTTAAATAGGTTTGCCAGTCATTTGACCGTTTACTTTGTGTCTGAGCAGTCCGTAAAGATAACCGGTGAAATCGGCGGGTGTTCATATTATTTTGTCTAACCCCTGTATGTGTGTGTGTGTGTGTGTGTGTGTGTGTGCGTGCGCGTGCGCGCGTCACTAAACAGAATACTCTCGGCAGTATTTACGGTTAATGACAAGAAGCAAGATTTCCAGATTTGATGGCGTGGCCCAAAGATTTGTTTACGGATGTTTGATGAATAAAATATCTCTTCTTAGTTGTGATTCAGTCATTGTCAATTTATCTTTCCGTTACTTGTAATAAATATCAGATTCGGAAGATAAAGAAAAAGACTCGGGAGTGAAAGTTTCTTCTCTTTAATTCACCATTGACTAGGGACACTCAATATATTTTGCCCCACCCTTTTTTCTTAGCTAAATAATAGGCCATGGGCTGAAATGTCTTTTGGACCGTAAGTTTAAACTTTCTGCGCTTCACATAACAGGATTTTTCCAGTTTGAACCTCCCCTCCTTGTATAAAACCGCTTTTAAACGCCCTTATATAAAACCGGTGGTTAAAGCAGTTTCGAAAATGGCGTCTGATAGTGATGTGCGTCGTAAACAGAGAGCTGTTATCGAGTTCTTAACCGCAGAGAAGGAAACAGTTGGAAATATTCACAAATGTCTACAAAACGTTTACGGAGATGCTGTTGTTGATCGAAGCACAGTTGGACGCTGGTCTAAACGTGAGAGATCATCGGAGAGAGGGAGAGCCAGCCTCGATGATGAGCCACGCAGCGGTCGCCCGGCATCGGCTGTGGCATCTCACACTGTGCAACGTGCTAACAGCATCATTCGATCAAATTGGCGCGTCACATACAAGGAATTATCACTGGAGCTAGGAATTAGTGAAAGAAATGTGAATACGATAATTCAGCAACTGGGATACTCAAAAGTGTGTTCACGGTTTGTTCCTCGCAACTGACTGAAGATCACAAAACCCAAAGAAGAAATTACTTCTGAGTCGTTGGTTCGATACGAGACAGAAGGAGATGACTGCCTTTCACGAATTGTGACTGGAGATGAGACTCGGGTACACCACTTTGAACCTGAAACAAAACGCCAATCCATGGAGTGGCATCACGCAGACTCCCCACGCAAGAAACAGTTCAAAATGGCTCCCTCTGCAGGAAAGATTACGGCCTCCATCTTCTGGAACATGAAAGGGGTGATTCTGGTGGACATTATGAAGAAAGGACAAACAATCAACTCAGAAGCATATATTGCTACCCTACAGAGACTCTAGAGACGTATAAAGCGAGTTCGATTGGAGAGAAAACTGGAAGACGTCCTTCTTTCGCACGATAACGCAAAACCACACGACAGTTTGCAAACAGAGAGGCCATCACAAAAATGCGCTTCACTGTGTTAGTGTGTTACCCCACCTTCCATACGGCCCGGATCTGGCACCTTCAGACTTCCATTTGTTTGGGCCAATGAAGGATGCTATTCGTGGAAGAAAGTTTCAGAGTGACGATGAGGTTGTTGAGGAGGTTAAGAGGTGGCTCCAGCGGAACCCAGCGGACTTTTACCAGCAAGGAATAAAGGCCCTCGTTTCGAGGTGGAGGAAAGCCGTAGAAAAGGATGGAAACTATGTGGAAAAATAAAAACTTGTACAAAAGGTATGTAACTACTTGCGTATAAAATTTCTGGAACTTACAAGGAAACTTGGAAAGTTAAAAAAAAAAAAGGTGGGGCAAAATCTATTGAGTGGCCCTCGTATTTATATAAAATAGTAAATATATATATACAGAAAGAAAAGGGTCATGTAAAAAGAATGTATGTAAGAAAATCACAAATATTATAACCGTTTACCCAATCTGGGTACAGTTCACACACACACACACACACACACACACAAGTGTGTAACTCTACATAAGCGAGGTACCAACTTTTTTAAAATCCATATGTCTGAAAAACTAATTAATCAAACCTAATTTAACCAAAGCTAACCTTAATGACATTGAACCGAGAAGGGCGTAATAAGTGTTTCAGACGGACGTGATTGAAGGCTCGAAGGCTGTTTTCTGTTAATTCCTTAAATAGTGAGGTACTCAATATTCTAGCCTGACCTAATCTAACCAAACTTTAACTAACGTAACTTAGCGTTACCTAACCTAATCAGGACCAACATATCTTTTTTTCCAACAATAAAAATGTTTCTAAGTATTTTATATAAATATTTTAATGTTCCGGGGTACCAAAAATGTTACCTCACAAAAACTTACCCCATTAGATCTGTGAATTATCACACTCTACTTCACTGAAGCCGTGTGTCCACTGGCGAGAAACCTAGTGGAAAAAAAATATATATACTTGCATACATACATACATGCATACATACATACATATATATATATATATATATATATATATATATATATATATATATGCGCCTCGGTGGTGTAATGGTTAGCGTCGCTGATTACGAATCCATCGGCCCCGGGATCGAGACCCGGTGACGGCAGCCGGCGCACAGCAAAACCCAGCTGTTCAGACTTCCGCACAATAAAGAAAGTGGTTGGTAGATAAATGGGTACCCTGGGTGGCCTAATGGTTAAGACGTTGGCTGCTGGTGGGGCGTAGTTCGGAATCCACATTAAACTGTAGGTCTAAGGTGGAGTGAAAAGCTTGACCTTCGTCAGAATAAACAATTCGGGCGGAAGCTAACCAAAGGTTATAAAGGTATATATATATATATATATATATAAATGTTCCTATTTTTATTTGCCCGTTATTTTATAATGGATATATATTTTACAACAGGGCAAGGGTGTGCTGCCAATTTCTTAACCGTTTCTGATATAGATAGGGATGTAAATCGGCGAGCGCCAATGGCGCGAGTTATTAAGCTAGGGGGGTCTGGGGTGAGCGTAGCTACCCCAGGGGTCCGGGACGGAACCCCGGAAGCCAACGCAGTTTAGCTTTTCCAAACAGCATTTTGTAACATTTTAGCAGAAATTATTTAACATATTCTTCATACTCACTAATGACAATTATCTAAAAATAAACTAATTTTTCATCAAAAAATAAATAAATATTGAAACGACCACTGCGTGTGATACTACCTATATTTTTCTATAAAATCCTGAAAAAATGAAAAAAAATTAGATATAAATATATATCTACTGAGTACTGACTGTTAAATATTTGTTAAAAACAAACAAACAAACAAACAGTTCGGTGATCCAATCAAAATTTAACAACCGATTCGGACGAACCGGACCAAACCGGTCCCAGCACACCCCTGGAACAGGGTCTTCTTTTTCAGAAAGGTACAGATTTGGGATTTTATTCCGCATGTACCGATACATTTCTAATCTTTCATTACAAAATAACTAATAAATATCGTATATTGAAACTGTTCTTTTACCATTTCATAATTAAAGCAATAACTTTTCCTAATTTAGAAATAGTAACATTTTTGGGGGGACACCTGTGATATATTAAAAATCTTTTAATCACGTAAAACATAATGGTTCTCCCTTTTCAAGGTTACTCCTTCTCATACCACAGCTTGATGTATTTATTCTGTATTCGTGCTTGTACCATTGCGCATGTTGTGCTGAAGGTCTGTGAAGCTTTGTATCCGATTGAAAATTCTACAATACTTTTATGCGCTAACAAATACTTCTAATTTGTGTTTAAGGCAGGATAAGCACCCAGTCTCGTTTTAAAGGACTCAACCGAATTACTTTAAATTACCCTGGCTGGTAATACGTTCCACAAATTTCTGCCCACTCGAGTAACTTTCTGTCGCTGAGTTTGTTCGTCTCCCCCCCCTCCAATTTGGTATGATTCGCAAATTTTGAAATTATACTGTTAATTCCTATGTTGATGTCATTGATATAAATAATAAAAAAGAACTGGTCCCAGAATTGGTCCCTGAGGCACGCCACTATTTACACTTCTCCAGTTGGTATTAATGACCATTCTTTGTTTACGTCGGCTAAGCCAATTTTCACTTCATTTGAGAACATTGCCATCAATTCCGTGAGGCTGAAGTTTAGCTAATAATCTCCTATACCTATAGAGCATTTTATTAAACACTTTTTGAAAATCGAAATATATAACATCTACTGTTTTACTCTCGTCATATATATTTACAGTATCATTAAAAAATTCGAACAAATTAGTAAAACAAGAACGATTACGTCGAAAGCCTTGTTGAGAATCTTTAATTAAATTATTAATTTCTAAGTGATTAACTATTTTGCCCCAAATGATCGTCTCCACAAGCTAATCAGCCTAATCTGCTAAATAGTTGGTGTTGGATTTCTTTTATAGCAAACATGGCATTTCAGCAGAGTAAATCTCATGAACCACACAGTACCTTACAACAAACAGACTGGACACTTTGTTTTCTTTGCCAGAATAACCATAAAGATACAAGACTGTTGTGTCCTGCAAATGCCAAAGGCAAGTCATGTGACTATTATTCAATTGCTCACAACTCGCAGAAGTTCAAGGAAACAGGGAGCTTTCAATGAACAGCAATTTGGCACGCCAAGATGATGGTATGGCGTTGCAGAAACATTAGTGGCACACAAAGCTTTGTATCACAAATCACAACTGAATTTTTCGAAAGAGAGGTTGGAGAGAGCCAAGAAAAGGTTCTCTGGGACAGCTTCCCAGCCAAGGCCCAAGAAAACTCGTTCTAGCCTGCAAGGGCTAATGGCTAATGACTAATGGTAATGACTAAGAATGGTTGGCGTATATGGCTTAAAGTGGTTCATTGAACTGTTCTTCACTCTAAAGGTTGGTTGAGAGTGGCACCAGTAAAACCACTTTAAACTGATAGGATTAACCAGCTTTCATTTTCAGTGAAGGGGTTCCTTAATTGTATTTGGCAGAGGAAGCCATCAAGTCCTTTCGGTGTTTTCTTCTTACCGTGCGTAGCTCAGATCCAGCTGCTGCAACGGTCCGCGAAGACTCTCGCGAGGAATTCTCTACAATGCAGCTTGTCTCTCTCTCTCTCTGACAACTTCTTTTCGAAACGTTTTGACAATACATCAGTCAAATCACCTTTCTGTCAGGAGCATCAGGGGAAGCAAATGTTTTTTGAGGCCTCTTTGCACAGTCTTTGGCAAATTATAACTGTTTCACTATGAAAACTTTTTCACAGTGACAGCAGCCACGCTTGTCTAACCTAGTACCAGCACCTACAAGTAAAGTTAATTCATTCAATATCTAAAACTCCCATTTCATATTCGCCATGAGGTGAGCACGACGCTTGAACTAAGAATACTTAAGAGATCACCATCAGGAATAGGTACTACCCGCAAAGGAATCTAGTGTTACCCTAATGACAAGGATAGGGGTATACCTCTAGGGATATGTTAGGTGAGACCGGCATCCCCATTAAGGCACCTCACAAACCACTTCCAGTCCTCTCTGTTTCTCGTTAATGCTTAAACTACATTTCTATCAAATGAAAGTTTATTTCCATATTTACTAACTATTATACACCACTTTTTATAATTCTGTAATTATTCTTTCTCTCCATATGACCATATCAACGTAACAGACTATTTTCTATTCTCATCTAAATACAAAGATTATTTTATATTAATAACAGAGTAATATTTATTTCATGTTTGCTCAGAGAGTCATGTTTTTAAGCTTTACAAGATATTAAAGCAAAATAATGAACAGAATAAATAATAGGATAAGTAGTAAATATACAGTAATTATAAACAAAAATAAATGAGACTAATACCAAAGCCAATATAGATCTAGTCACGCCACACTAACATTAAATTAAGCAAAGTTTTACCTATAAAAGTTCCGAGCAGAAATTTTAAGTCAAAGAGAGTTTAATAGTGACAGTTAGCTCGCGAGACTTTTAGATTTTGATAAAAGCTTCACAGGTTTTGACACACTAGCTTTGAGTGCGAAGCTCAAAATAGGTGATGGCTGCGTTCTTTCGCAAATTTCTTGACCGGATGGCTTTTCCAAATCTCAGAAAAGTATGAAATTATATGATAAGTTAGAGTGACTACGAATAAGTAGGTTTTGATATAATTTTTCTGAATCGTACCTTTTGACCCAATAATGTAGATTGATTTTTAACAAATTTTTTTATCTGATTAATTTTGTAGTGTGTAAAATCTGAAGCCATTTTTTTTTGGTCCAATAAAGAGAAGGTCGGAAGGAAAATAAAAATAGCGTTAAATTTCTGCTTTGGTTTATTCACTTAGACAAGGATATATGATACATTTCTCTAAAACAATTTGCATATGAAGAGGGCATTAACAGCCGTTTAGACCTTACAATGTTAGTGCGACGGGTCTTCATCCTCAAAAACGCGGAAGTAGACTCGATCGACAGACTGTGTGTACACTTTTTATTTTGTGCTCGCGCCAAACCGGAACCGTGTTTGAGTGGTTCCGGTTTGGCTTGTTTTCCCTCTTACTCCATCTTCTTCCGGATCATTTCCACTCGAGTGTAAGTCTGGAAAGTCTACGTAGGCTATTATTGTGCAGGGTGTTGGTCCCCGGGTTGCATCTCCTGAGGGTCGCGCGGTCGAACCCTCTTCGGCACGTCTCTGAAGCTGCAGCTGTTTATTTTAGGCGGGAAAAGGTCCGGGAAAGAAGGCGGAGTAGAGGAAAAAGTGATGACATCATCAGGCGCGAATACTAGAAACATTTGAGTGCGGGTTCTGCCCTCGTATGCAACACTGAGGGGGAAGATGCTATATAGCTACTAGCAGGCCCACTAGTCAGGTCTACTAGTAGGTCTACTAGCAGGCGTACTAACGCGTCTCCCTCCCTCGATAGATGATTAAATCTACACTTGTGATAAGGCATGTAAGGAGGTCTCTAGCACATGGACTAAACTCAGGGTGCAGATATACATACAGCACAATAGGGAGAAAGAAAGAAAGATATGGGGCGTGATGCAGCCGGTTTGGAAACAACATTTCAACAGTCGTTCAGCACAAATCCAAGCTGACACTGGACCTGTTTTGTAACAGCAAGAAGGTAGGCCAACAGCCTCTGTACAGCGATTATTCTTATAAAAAACGTATGATATGTGTTCAGGATCTCTAAAGATGCGTAATTTATAGAAATATCAAATGAAATTTAGTCATGATCAGTTTTTTTTTCTCGAAAAACAAAAGGAAGTATTTTATTGCAATCAAAATAGAGAGATTTTTTTTCTTCTTATTAATTCAGAATAAAATTATAATTGGTTAAAATGAGCATAAGTTAATTAAATGAGAATTTCGAGTCTTAAAAAATAAAAACTCAATTAAGAGTGATATCATGCTCTACTATACTTAATATTACAGTTTCCCTCAAGGTTATATATGTACAACTTTCTATTTTTCCCCCCAAAATGCTATAAAAAGTTTTTATCTTGTTATTTTAAAATTATTTATATAATACAAAACAAGATTTTATTCAAATTTCTCAGATTTTTTTTTGAAGTCAAAATTACTCATTTACAAATGTTTAGTCAATTAATTATTAATATATATATATAATTTTTTTTCCATATTCCAATCATGTCAAAGCATGTTTTCATTCATTCGAAAATTACTTTAATTAATAATAATGATGATGATGATAATAATAATAATAATAATGAACAGTAGTTTGTTACAAAAATAATGACTAGAGCGGTGGACTTAATAATATTGACATTTTTAATATTAATTAGTTTAATTGTTTCTAGTGAAATGTTGTAATAATTTAACTTATAAAAAACAACCGAAACATACAATAAATATGCTCTTATAATATATATATATATATATATATATATATATATATATATATATATATAAGCTGCAGTATTAAGCCGAGTTTTTTCAGCTTGCTTAATTAAGTAGATTTTTGTAAGCATACATCTTGTTAAAAATAAAAATACTAACGTAAAAAAAAAAGAAATTTTTAAATATACTTTTAAGGTAAAAATTGTCATTAAATTTGTAAAAGTAAAAATAATGATAATAAATAAATAAATATCTCAAATTTGTTCTCAGAAAGAACGATTTTGAAATCCGGAAATTTTTTTTTTTCCAAAATTCACATTAATAAAAGATATAAAATTGAAAATAAGCGCAAAAGTTTGAACGAATTCAAAAAATTCGATTATTGACACGATTTGAAAAATAGCAAATATTATTATTATTATTTTTGAATAAAATAAGGTTTTAACATGTTAAAAAATTACTTTAAAATTTTTGTTTATTTATTTAGGTGTGGAATTAATTTTGTTTGCTCTCTCTCTCTCTCTCTCTCTCTCTCTCTGGCTACGTCGTAGCCAATGTTGTAACAAGCGACATTGGGTCTTGGGTAGAAGTTGGATGAGAGCCCGCGTCTTCTTTGTCCAGATTATGTAGCGACCCGTGGTTTGGATCCCACATAAAGCTGTAGGTTCCATCTGTCATATGACTTTAGATGTTGCGAAGCAGGTTAAACAACTCTCTCTCTCTCTCTTTAATCCTTCCTTTCTCTCATCCTCATTCACCTGTAATTACCGTCATTTATCTTATTTTCCTTTCTCTTATTCATTGTTTGTATTTGTCTCTTTCACCAATCTCTTTACGCGTGTTTTCATGTCTATCTGTTGATTTATCTGCCAGAAGTAAGAAGAGTTTAGTAAATCGTCAACCAACCACAAACACTACACCACAAAACTTAACTTTGACTAGATATAACTGACTTTTTCTGATTATATGAAAGCGTTCTATAAAAGAGGACTAACTAAATAAAAATATTTAGTTCTTTTAAAAAAGGAAAAAATAGTCACTATTTGTGTAACTGATTTTTGCCATTTAAGAAAAAAAACCTACCAAAATTATTTCGTTTCACACTTACCAAATTACTGTTCCACAAACTTACTCCCTTTTCCACACTGATTTACTCTACCTTGTTACAGCTCCCCCACCTTCCCCTTCCCCTGCATTCGGTTTGAGGGCTCGAGTTGGGGACTGAATTAGCATATATTATGGTGAAAACCTTGTTACGGAGTTCTTGAGGCACCTTCTCCGAATGAGTATTATCGTAATCTTATTTAACGTCCCAACGAGCCCCCCCCCCCCACCCCACCTCCCTTCAACCCCCCCTGGTTCCCAAATAGTAAAAAATAAGAAATTCCAGTAAAAAAATAAACCCCTCAATAACCCCTGGCGCTCACCTAAACACACAAAAAAAAACCCTTGCCAAAACCTCATTTGAAACACTTTTTACTTATATTTGTTAAAAAAGTTGAATTACGAGTAATTAACACACGAATTTATATATTTATTTACTCAATTTTTGTTATAAAAAGATTTTTAATTAAATTAAATTAATTTTTTAATTTCTTCCTTTTTTTTTTTGTTTGATTTTGTTTAATAAAATTTAAATTTAAAATTTTCAAATTTGGATACTTAATTTTAATTTTTTTTTTTCTAAAAAGGAAAAATTTGGAAATAAGTGAAAAGCAGCTTTTAGAAAAATATTACACTTAATGCCTACAAAATTATTGCTTTGATATACTGTATATATATATATATATATATATATTTTTTCTCTTATGAGAAAAAAATCGAACAGAAAATGACCACCCTCCCTCCCTACAACAAAGGAAACAAAAAAAAGGTAGTGTGAATCCTAATATGAACTACTCGCATTTATCCATGCACTCAAAACTTGCACACGAAAATTCGCACTCAAAACCCGTGTGTGTATGTGTGTGTGTGTGTGTTTGTGTGTTTTTCTACGTCACGGAATACTCACAATTTTAAACATATTTCAAATAGCCTTTTGCAAAATATATAGGCATATTTTCCATAGAATCTGCGTGTGTACGTATTGTTATTATTAATAAAAGTGATATCCCTACACACTTTCTCGCTCGTTTTCTTTGTACTGTTTAAGAAAGAATGCACTCTGTACAACAACATTTAAAGAGTAACTTAAAAGTACAAAACAGTTTCTAAATATCTAACTTCTTAATATTAAACAAGTTTCAACTTTCATATTCTTTGCCCACCATAGGTGAACTTATATATAGATTTATATATATATATATATATTTATAGTGTTATTATAGGTATAATAATAATAATAATAATAATAATAATAGGACTATTAGCTAGAAAAATAGACATCAATCAATCAATCCAGTTTATCTACAATTGGGTGAAACCAAAAAGTTTTTAAAAATATTTTAAAATACGACTTACAACTTAAAGTAACTTAAAAATATAAATTAAAAAAAGAATTAAGTACATTTTTTAAGTTACATACTAAAAGGTATCGGTAGTAAATGATATAAATATCGTCTATAAATATTATTAATTATTATTATTATTGTTAATTATAAAAATAACAATTGTTAAATAATGGTAATTCTGCTTTAACCTCTATAAAAAAGGGTTGGTCACAGACTAGTCTTATACTCCGTTAAGTACAAACAGTTCTCGGATCTTTGGCTGATTTCTAACCTTAAGGAATGTCTTTCGTGAATGTCCCAGGGAGTGTCCCAGGGAATGTCCCAGGGATGTCCCACGGAATGACTATGGAATGACTAGCTATATTGAGCCTTTCTTTCGCGGAATGGCATGTGAATGACTAGAAGCGGAATGTCGCTTGGAATGTTGTTTTCTAGAGCATACGATTCCAGAAATATTCTAGATATCTTCCAGAAAAGTTCTAGAGCAGTTCTAGAGCATGACTATTTCCTCGAGAAGAGGAATGGTATAAATAATTATAATCTTGACTAGATAGGTTAAAAATGACTCAGAAAAAAAATAGGCCTCAAAATACATACAAATTAATAAATGCTTAAAACTAAAGAATAAATAATAATTAATTAAATACTACTAATTAGTGGTACAGTAACTAAATGGAGGTACAAAAGTGGACAACTTAATCTACATAACAGTTTCTTTATGATCAATTCTCTTATGTCTATTACACATAACCCCGATTTGACCAGAGTGACTGTCGCGCAGTATGTGCTGAGATCATGCGTTTGTGTAGCCCTTTAACAAAGAAGTTGGCTGAATTGTGACCTTTGTGACTTATAAGGCCAACCCATAAGGCCAACCCATAAGGCCAACCCTAAGGTGTATTATCTCAAGGTAAACCTTTCGATTTGTCCTTCATTGATTAGTATTAATAGTGTGCTTTTCAAACAGTAAAAATTAAGTATTGCTACATTTATAAGGTGCCGAAACGGACCTTTATTTTAATCTTAGGTTTTCTTCTTCTCCTTTCTTATTACGCCATCTTTAGAGGTAGATAACAACCGTCATATTGACTCCTTTATCCTTCCTTTTCTTTTCCTTCGGCATCTTCTCACGAAACATCTTCTGATTTACCTGTGGACTTCATTAACCCCTTCGTTTAATGTGGTATACTATTGTGGTGACAGGTAGACCAGTTGGGCTGGCTGTCACAAATCGTGCTCGTCTATACAGTGACCAACCATCGTGGAGGAGTTGGGTTGCATCTGGTTCATTTGGGCCATGTGAACGACGGGGTTGTTTTGCGTCGCCATCGTCGCTGCTGTCGTCATTTTGGTAGTTATGACTTCGTTATCGTCCTTCCACTTGTCCATTGATCGTCGACGAGCGTTCATGAAAAAATTGCCGACGGTCGATGGTTCGAGACCCAGCTGACGAGCTATCGTCACCTGCATCTCTTTACTCGGTCGCTTTGTCTCCTGCCGAAAGAAATGACAATTAAAAGAGGAAATATAACAAAATAACGCGTGTACAAGAGAAAATTTCGCCAAAACAGCGGCCAGTTACGATGAAATAAAAACAACTTCAAATTACCCCACACAAGATTTGGAACGTAAACACGAGAAAAGTTGATTCCAGTCGAAGGGGACGCCTCAACGACAGCAAAAGAGACTTCCTTAAACTTGTAGTCGTGGAAGAAATTACAGATGCGACTTCACAGGGACTTAAATGCTAATTTTAAGTACTGTGCCTACGTATACGTTAATATAAGCTAACGGCAGTGACTCAGTGGGTAACACCGTTTCACTATAACCAAAGTAAAGATACTGAGGTAGGGGATTCGAATCCCGATGGTGCTGGTAATAATAATTCAAGAGTTAAAGCAATGGGTCGCATTAGTTGGTCTGAACCCCTGTGCCAATCGTTTCTGGCTCCACTCATTATTATTATTATTACGTAAATATCAATCAACTTCTTTCTTTCATAACGCCTATTCCGCTGTAAGTTGTAATATATTGTGTATATAGGGTGTCCCAAAAAAAACTATGTACTCTTTATAGCATCATATATTTTATAATTTAAAAAAAACCAAACAATATATTGTTATAGCAATTGCCAATGAAAGGTAAATTAGTAATCTAAGTGATCAAAATGTTATAGCGAGTTGTTTGCATATAAAATTTAATTAACTACGCCAAGTGCTCAAAATGTGCATTCATGACGCGGAGAACATTTTGAGCACTTGGCGTAGTTAATTAAATTTTATATGCAAACAACTCGCTATAACATTTTGATCACTTAGACTACTAATTTACCTTTCATTGGCAATTGCTATAACAATATATTATTTTTTTTTTAAATTATAAAATATATGATGATATAAAGAGTATATAGTTTTTTTTGGGACACCCTGTATATAGTTAATACAACCTGGCGGGTAATTGACTGTCCGAGGAAACACGTAACGCCTCTGAGCGCGAAATAATTATGCGTTTTCTTGGACAATGAAATACCATCAGATTGTATTAACTTTTATCTCGTCGTAGCGTAGTGACTAGCGCCCTCGCCTTCTATTCGTGTGGTGGCGGGTTCGAATCCTGGTGAGGTAATGTTGCATATATATATATATATATTCCCCTGCTGAGAATACTGATCATACCAAAACTTGAATACTGCTCAGTTTTGACGTCCCCATATAAAAAGGAAGAAATTAATAAACTAGAAGAAACGCAGGGACATTTCACAGCCAAGATTGATGGCTGCAAAGAACTTGACTACGTAAACTAAACTGTACTCCCTGGAAAGAAGAAGAGAGAGAGGTACACCATAATCTACATATGGAAAATGATCGAAAAACTGGTACTAAACCCAATTACTATTCAAACAACGCTGGAAAATAGGAAAGGTAGGATGTGTAGTGTTCCCAAATTAAAGGCCCGACAAGGGACCTCTTCAACACTGAAGGAAAATAGCTTGGTTGTCAGGGGGCCAAGACTTTTTAACCAGCTTCCAAAGGACCTCAGAAACGTTACAGGGTCAAAGTTGAAGTCTTCAAGAGAAGACTAGATGCCTGGCTCAGGACGGTACCAGATGAGCCGGGTGTACCTGGCTATGTGCGGTGGAGAGCGCAAGAGAGCAACTCGCTCCTTCACCAAGCCAGACCTAGAGGCGGGGGCCACCAGCTTGACCTTCGTGTGAAGAGAGACCAACACACGGAACCTAAACGAGGAGAACGAGAACGAAGAGTATATATATATATATATATATATATCCTTGGGGATAAGGGATTTAAAGAATTCTTCCCACGTGGTCCTAGTGTGTCGTAAAAGGTGACTAAAGATAAGGGACAGGTGCTGGGGGCTGGAAACCCCCTCCCACCTGTATGTAACTTTCCACAAACAGGAACAGTCAGAGAAGGGGCATAGCGGGGGTTTTCCAGCGACGGCTCAGGCTGGGGTGTCTGAATGTGCGTGGATGTAGTCAGGATGATAAGAAGGAGCAAGGGTTTTTTAGAAGTAGAGGGTGTGTGGACCAGGGGTTGGGTTGAAGATGTTGTGTGAGAAATACTTGGAGAAAGAAAGGGATTTGTATGTGCGTTCACGGATCTTGAAAAAGCGTGTGATAGGGTTAACAGAAAGGCGTTGTGGCAAGTGCTGCAGCTGTATGGGGTGCATGGGTCGTTGTTGAATGCTCTGAAAAGTTTTTACCGAGAGAGTAGAGCATGTGTGTGTGTGTGTGTGTGTGGGAAGAGAGGAGGGTGAGTGGTTTCCGGTGAAAGTGGGTCTACGGCAGGGTTGCGTGATGTCTCCATGGTTGTTTAATGTGTTTATAGACAGGCTGGTGAAAGAGGCGAATGCAAGGGTCATGGGGAAGGAAGGGGGGTGAAGCATGTTGCGTGGGCAGGTTCTTGGGAAGTGAATCAGTTGTTGTATGCGGATGATACGGCTCTGGTGGCGGACTCGAGAGAAAAGCCACAGACTGGTAACTGAGTTCGGGAGTGTGTGTGAGAGAAGGAAGCTAAGAATAAATATGAATAAGAGTAAAGTTATGTGGTGTTGTAAAAGGGAGGTTCGTGAGCGACTGTGTGTAAGTTTGTATGATGAGGAAATGGAAGAAGTGGCATGTTTCAGGTGCTTAGGGGTGGATGTGGCGAAGAGTGAGACTATGGAGGCGGAGGTGAGTCACAGGGTGGAAGGAGGGGCAAAGGTACTGAGTGCCCTAAGAAGTGTTTGGAAGGAGAGATCAGTGTCTATGCGTGCGAAGATGTATGTATAGTAGTGCCAACAGTGTTGTATGGATGTGAGGCTTGGGTGGCGAATGCGAAGGAAAGGAAAAGGGTGGATGTATTGGAAATGAAATGCTTGAGGGGTGAGTCGAATTGATCGTGTGAAAAACACTGTTTTCCGTGAGAGGTGTGGGAGTCGAAGGAGTATTGTGGAGAGAGCAGATGAGGGGATGTTAAAGTGATTTGGGCATATGGAGAAGATGAGTGAAGAGAGGATAGTAAAGAGGATTTACGTGTTGGAGGCGGAGGGAGAAAGGGGAAGGGGTAGACCGAGGAGGAGACGGAGGGATGGGGTGAAGGAAGCTTTGGGTTAGCGGGGCCTGGACGTCTGGGAGGGTGAAAGACGCGCGATGGATAGAAAAAAGTGGAGCAATTTGGTATATGGGGCCGATGGCCTGGCAATGTGCCGCCTCAGGGTATATGAAGCGGTCTGGGTAAACCGTGGAGTAGTCTGTGGGGTTGGGCTGTGGAATTGTTGCCCTGAGGCAGGTGCATTATTGTCATGTCAGCTAATGAAGTGAATGTGAGCGATTGAGGCGCTTACTGCCTGTTCCTGACGCGACCTCACTATGGTGGGAGAGGCGTTTGGATATATATATATATATATATATATATATATATATATTATATATATATACACCTTTCCTTTCAACCTTTCAAAGGTTCCGCGCGATGATTCCTCATTTCACGAAGGTCAAGCTTGTCGCCCCTCCTCTCGAGTTGGCCTGGTGAAGTAGTGAGTTGGTTTCTTGTACTCTCCACCTCACACAGCCAGGTACGCCCGGCTCATCGGGGATTGTTCTGAGCCAGACGTCTAATCTTCTTTTGAAGGTGTCCACTGCAACACTATTCGTGTTCCTTAGGTCTTTGGGCAGCTGGTTAAACAGTTTTGGTCCTCTCACAGCAAAACTATTTTCTTTCAGGGTTAAGGATGTTCCCTGCCTTTAATTTGGGAACAGGACACAGTCTTCCTTTCCTATTTTCCACCGTTGTTTGGGAAGTTACAGGGTTCAGAGTAAGATTAAGGACTAATTTCTCCATTATTTTCCAAGTGTAAATAATGGTGTGTGTGTCTTCCAGTGGATATAAGTTTAGTTCGCGTAACCTTTCCCAGTAATTTAATTCTTTGTACCCCTTGATATCAGACAAAGACTTGTTGTCTCTCAGTGTTTAGAAGGTATTTCATTCGAAAGCCCACAAATTGTGATAATTTGCAATGCAATAGCATACCGCTGTCGTCAGGTAGCACATTGTAGTAAGTGTTCAGAATTTCCATCATAGATATCCAAGCAGGTACTGCAATGTCTGACAACAGAACAACGAACAGCGGCACCTGTTTCTACGAAAATAGCGGTACAAACACCAACTCTGCTGGAGTTCCTGGATGGTGGCGAGCTTTCATGGAATTTTTCTTTTTGTTTTTTCCCTTCTACTCCAGATGGAGAGAGTTTTTTACTTCCTTGGTTAAACCTTAACCCTAAGGAATTTTTAGGTACAGCCTAGTACTAGGCGTAAGATAGAGGTGCTGTATCGTAATAGCTCCCCTACAACTTCTCCAGATGTCACACTTATGGGCAGTTGGTTCAGGAACTCTACTGTGGATTTCTTTATTGCCCCTGTCGCCCCCACTACTATTGGGATGATGTCAGGTTCTACATTCTCCTTATTTCGTGTTTGAGTCTCTGGTATTTTAAGACCTTTTCCCTTTCATAGTTCGCCACATTCCAGTCTGCTGGACTCCTACTTCCACCAAGAGGCACTTGTTTCCCTCCTTCTCTCTCACAACTATGTCTCGTCTGCATCCTGATACCCTGATGTCAGTTGGTATCTCGTGATCATATAGGAGCAGCACTTTGTCATTGTCTTCTATTCCTTGTGGAATATGTTCCCAGTGTTTTTCTGTTTCTAGCCTTATTTCATATTTCTTACACAGCTTGAAGTGGATTAGCTTGCAGACTGCATTGTGTCTGTCTGTGTAGTTTCCTCTGTGCAGGAGTATTTCACACCCCGATAGTATGTGACTCACAGTCTCTGGGCTCTTTGAGCACAATCTGCACATCTCACTTTCATTTCTGCCCTCAATATTCCTTTTGAACCAGTTTGTCCGTAGTGCCTGGTCTTGTGCTGCCATCACCAGCCGTTCATCTTCTGGTCTCAGTGCCCCTCTTACCAGGAACTCCACGGTTTTATCCCTCTCTATGTATGCTCTGTTCAGCACGTCCTCTTTGTATACTTTGCTGAACTTGTGCTCTTCCCAGTTCTTCTCCTTTTCTTCTGATCTTTTCTTGTTATACCTTCTTTTGATGGTGCTTATCTTTTCCATGAGAGGTTTATTTGCAATGTCTTCAAGCTGTTCAGGTCCTATGCCAGCATCCACTAGATAATCATTTGCCTTTTTTGAGAGTGATGTTGTTTGAGGCTTTTCACGTTCATGGTCTCTTACAAATCTGACTAGCCTTCCTTCTCCTTCCTTTATGTACTGTGCTAATCCTATTGTTGTGGCTTTGTGCACTTGGTCAATTAGCGCAAGCCCTAATCCACCGACCCTCCTTGGCAGGTATAGCCTTGGTGTGCATTGGTTTTTATATATGACCTTATGCGCATGGAGCAATTTTCTGGTGATCGTATCCAGTTTGTTGATTTCTTGCTGGGTCCAGTTGATTATGCCAAAACTGTATGACAGTACAGGTACGCCAGTAAGTTTATGGATAGGATCTTATTTTTACTGTTTAGGTGAGATTTTAGGATTAGCTTTATCCTTTTTGAATATTCTTTCCGCAGTCTTTCCTTCATGATGTCATTTTCCATCTTTTCAGATTCCTCCATCCCCAGATATTTATATGTAGCCTCTTGCTCTAGTTCTTCTATCACGATATTGTCCACCCTGATGATTTCTGACTCACACCTTTTGCCTTTCTTTAGTGTGACAGTGGCACATTTCTCAAGACCAAACTCCATCTGGATGTCATCTGAGAACTTTTTGACCTCCCTGACCTCTTCTGTTAGCTCACGTTTGTTTGGGGCATATAGTTTTACGTTATCCATGTAAAATAAATAAGATATTTTCGGGCTGTTCTTTTCCCTTGGTCTGATTACGTAGCCTTTGTTTAGGTTATTTATTAGTTGGCTGAGTGGGTTTAGCGCCAGTACAAACAAAAGAGGGGATATTGAATCACCCTGGTAGATCCCTCTCTTGATTCTCACACTGTTCACCTCTAAAGTTCCCTTACTATGATGGAGAGTTAGGTCTGTTTCCCATCGTGTCATAGCTCTTTCTAAGAAAATCCTGATGGTAGGGTGGATCTTGTATAGTCTTAATACTTCCTTCACCCAGGAGTGGGGTACACTGTCATACGCCTTTTTGTAGTCAATCCATGCCATGCTTAGGTTTCTCTGTTTCTTTCTGCTGTTCTCCAATATAGCCCTGTTGATTAACAGCTGGTCTTTTGTCCCATACGTTTTTCTGCTGCATCTTTTTTGTTCTGAGCTTATGATGTTGTTTTCTTCTGCATGGCTGTAGATCCTGTCAGCTATGATTCCTGTTAGTATTTTGTAGATTGTTGGCAAGCACGTTATTGGTCTATATTTACTTGGATTCTGGGTTTCATGGGACTTTGGTAGTAATGTTGTTTTTCCTTTTGTCAACCATTCTGGTGCTTCTTCTTCTGCTGTTACTATCTTGTTGAAGCACCTTGTTAGTTTTCCATTTAGTGATGTTAGCTTTTTCAACCAGAAGTTCTTAATCATGTCTGGGCCTGGTGCTTTCCAGTTGCTGCTGCTTTTTATTTTCTCCTCGACTTCTTTCACGGTTATTCTGTCCATGTCCATCTCTGAGATGTTTCTCACCTTTTCGCTGTTGTAAAGGCTCCCAATCCATTCTGCACCATCATTATGGTTGACTTCGTTCTCGTAGATGTTCTTCCAGAAATGCTCCACTTGTTCTTTTTCAGGTGGTCTTTCTACGTTTATCTGGGCATTCTTTAACTCTCTAAATAGTTTTGTTGGGTTGTCTTCAAACATCTCATTTTGTTTCTTTTCTCTATCCAAGCGTATATATCTTGCCAATCTTTTTGCCTTTGCCGACAGGTCTAGCTTTTTCCTGGCAATGCTTTGTCTGATCTTTCTTTCATTGTCCAGTCTTTCTCTTTGGATTAATACATTTACCTTCCTTCCCAGTTCAGATCTTATTTCCCCCCTCATATGGGTAGTTAGGATTGAGATCTCCTTCCTGAGGTTACCTACTCTGCTCTCTAGTCTTTGCTGCCACCTTGGCTTCCTCTCATTTCCATTCTTTCCCTGGTTTTGCTCCTGGTTATTCTGCTTGCGTGTTTTTACCCTGCCATCTCTGTTACGCTGACTGCTGTTGCATAATATAACCTGTTTAATTCTGTGAGGTTACTCTCCTGGGGTGTTATTGCAGGTAGTACCTTGTTCGCTATCTCTATATATTTTCTGACCTTATAGGTGTTCCTCAGCTTGGGCAGTGGTCTTCTGTGGTTCAGTTCCTGGTGTACATCTTCTCTGTGGATTAGGATCCTCCTTTTCATCTCCTCTTCCTCACTCTCCTCTTCTATCTCTTCCACACTATCATTGCCTGGTCCTGATGTAGAGTCTCCCTCATCATCTGATGGTTCACTTGGTGGAGGGGGGGGAGGGGAGGGGTGGCAAGATGTTTGTGTGCCTGTGGTTCATTTCCACTTCCACCTCCTCCTCTTCCCGCCCTGGGCAGGCATCCTTGTCCACTTCTTTTGCGCTGTCTCTGGGAGGTGTTTCCACTACGGTACCTGGGGCTGTCTCCTTTGTTTTTTCTGTTATTGAGGGTTTCACTTGGCTTTCTGGTGTTTCAGCCAGTTTGTTTTTTTGGTTTGTTTCTTCCCTCTACCTACTGTCCCTTTGCTCGTTCTTAGTTCTTCTAGGGTGTCAGCAGTTATTACCAGTTGTTCCTGTACAACCCACATTGCCTTTTCTTTTGCTTTCTGTGCCTCATCATATGTTGGTAGTGTGGCTCTTTGTTTCCTCTCATGGTCAGTTCCTCTTTCTGCGATTGTCTTTAGGATATGATGTTTTTGCCTGATCACTTTTTTTCGGTCTACTGTATGGTCTGTGTACCGCTTCTGGAACCTGTATACCATGTAGTCATTCTCATCGAACTCCTTCCTTTCAATTGCCCATTTTAGGAGTTCACTCTTTTCTCTTTTTCTGGGATCATCTGCCCTATATACAGGCTTTCTAACAGGTACAGATTTCTCTCCAGTGTCCATGTCCACTCGCTCATGGTGTTCTCATTTCCCTTTTGGACATATTCTTCTACTCTCTTTTGATCTTTTTCATTTCAGCCTTTGTGATCTCTGATTTCCCTAGTCTGATGTTTGCACTGATGCTGTGGAACCGACAGTCTGGGTTTTTTCTAGCTTCTCCCTATCTAACACTCCTCTCTTTGTTAGCATTTCTCTGCACCTTTTGCTGGTTCCATTTTTCGGGAACTGCTCACTTGTGGCATAGGTGGTATACCACAGTATTTCTCGTTTTTCCTCCACTGACCATTGTGTCCTGGTACCCTCTCTGGGGTTGTAGGTGAAGTTAGTCCGTTTCTTTTTGTTGTTGGGTGAGATGGGGCTTCTTGGGGTAGCCCTGTCATGTCACTTTGTGGAGGTTGCCCCTCATTTTGTGTAACCCGTCCATACTGAGGGGCGGTAGTGTGAACTTGAGCCTTTTTTCCAGGGCTGGTATTGCTCGGAGGGTTAAGACCGTTCCCCTGTTTGCCGATCTCCTGATAACGGTCACATGGTACTCGGCTTTCGACACCTGTGCGACCGGGCGAAGTGGCTCTGGCTGATTTACCATTACACCTATTCACGCAGTTGGCTTTCCTTCTTAGGTTGTAGTTCATTGTGTTTTTTTTCCGCTGTCCACGGCCTCTTATTCTTGTATTCGAGGCTTCCCTGTTGATTTCCCAGTAGGGTGCTCCCCACATCCGCAACCCGGGGGACGCGTCTGGTAGGCTGGAGATATGATATTTCGAAAGCGAAAGCGTGGTCGGTATTTTACTGGTCGTCGTCGTTCCATCCACCGCCCAAGAAAGTGTTCATCCAAAAACACCCGTACATCATGATCGAAATGTAGCGGAGCGCTATCTTGTTGGAAAAATGGAAAAACGCTTGCTCATTGCCATACACGTTCTCAATGGCGGACACAGCGCTGTTTATCATGAAATTGAAGTATCGGCCATCTGTCATTGTGTCATTGAAGAAGCATCGCTCGATAAAACTGCAGGGAGCGCTATCAATCCACGATGTGATCTGGCAGGTTTACATCCTTTTCTAGATGAACATAAAGATGAGGATTCCCATTAGCCAGTACACATAGCTGTGTACTGGGATACACAATTTTAGCTAACTCAAAGCAAATCTCGCCTGACCAGACAATCATGTCGCTGAATGTTGGGTTTTGAGTTCAAAAACCAATCACAGAATTCAAGCCTCCGGTCTGAGTCATCTTTATTCAATACCTGTATGAGATGTGCAATGTACGGTTTCCAATTTGCATCCCGTAGAATTCGATGGACGGATTCTACTGTCCCAGATTCATGATCACGCTGTCGTGTGGATTTATGTGGTGAGCGTTCTCGAACGTAACTAACACAGGTGCAGCGTTCTATTCACACCACGAAGAGCGTAACCTCCCACGCTGTCCTTTACGAAGGTCTTGCACGGCACTTTCGGCATCGAATTTGTCCCCGAATAGTGTGATTGTGAGGCAGGGACGGTGGTGGTGATCCATACTCGTATTTTAATGTAGGTTGCACCCTCGCACCTCGCAGCCTTTTCATATTTTCAATACCGCTTCAGTATCTGCTCGCGCTCATCAGAAGACAATAACGGTATGCTGTCACGTTGCAAAGTATTATGGAAATGGATTGTACATCTCGCGGATCAAAATAATGCGCAAATTTTGAAATTGTTGCCTACGCGCTCGTAATTAAAAATGAACATGACGTCATCAATCATATTTTCCCCCATTTCTCGCAAAGGTAAAGAAACTTATATCTAATTCTTTATTAGTATTTTCATTTTGTTTTACAATTTAAGCAAATTGGCGTCGTCGCGTCATCAAGGTCACTGACACCGAATAAAACAAAATAGAGCGAAGGTTAAAAACCAAAACTAAAACTAAAAAATGGATAACGAATGAACAAAGTAAGGAAAAATGTTGTGTATATACACACGAACGAACGAACGAACGTGAAGACAAAATAAATGCAATTAAAAACAGTTAAAGCGCTTAAAAGCATTACAAGAGTGTGACGTAGTCATCTTCTCCCGTGAGTATTTACAATTTAAATAAGAACACGAACGAATAAGCATCATTTATAAGTTGTTTGAAGAAATCTGCCCGAAGTGGTGTTACGTTTGACCCGAAAGCGTTTCTCGCAAACATTAAGAAAATGGAAATTACTAGGTATAACTCGGACTACGGCACCGCCATCCGTGGCCATTCGAATGAAACACGTTTAAACACTAAGACAACATGCCTTTCTACGGTAGCTAACAAACGTGTGTATTATACAGTTTTCTGGAATACCATATATAATATATATATATATATACAGGGTGAATAAAAAGTTCCCCCGATTTTGGGTGAATTGTGCAAACCGAAAATCGGGGCGGAACTTTTTATTTACCCTGTATATCTCAGGTCAGTTGTGAACCATCGTTCATATATATATATATATATATATATATATATATATATATATATATATATATATATATATAAAATTTAAGACCAAAAAATATATACAATAAAATTCTTGAATTAAAAAGTAATAAAAGATTAAATATAAAGCAGACATTTTTTTTCCAAAATAATAAAACCAAAATATCTGAAAATCATGCTTTAGTTTTAAAAGTCTCCCCGTTTCCTGGTTAGGCCTACGACACACACACACACACACACACACACGATCGCCAGTTGTAATAATTATAATTTATAACGAGAGAGAGAGAGAGAGAGACAGAGAGAGAGAGAGAGAGAGAGACACGATGTCTGGTGTCGAGGACCCTCGCAGCAACTGAATGACGTCACGCTTTGTTTACGTGGAAATTAATTCGTATTCATCTCCATTTCCATTAAATTTCCAAATAACAAATTTTAAACAATGATTTGTTATCGCTATTGTTCCATATACCAATAATTGAGTATAAGCACGCTACAAACAAGCACACAAACCTCTTTCTCCCCCATATATATATATATATATATATATATATATAATAAGAGAGAGAGAGAGAGAGAGAGAGAGAGAGAGAGAGAGAGAGAGAGAGAGAGAGGATAATTTTGAAACGAAGTTTCGATCTTAAGTCCACAAAACACACTAAAAATAAAATAGGAAAAAATATGATTCGGGAAATCAGAAAGAATTATGAAGTAAACATCGTGTACGCGGTCCCCATTTAAATGAATTATATTTTAAAAGAATAGAATTTTTTCGGTAAACGTTTTGTTTATTAACATTTGGTTAAATTAACAAACCTTATAAAAAAAATTGCCCTTCCTCATTTTGATGTAACGCTGAACGAATATGTTTACCCCCCAACTTCCGTCAGAGCCTTCGTCAGTAGCTGAGTGAGTAACACCGTTCCCTATAAGCGAAGTAAAGACACTGAGGTCGTGGGTTCGAATTCCGATTAATAATAATACTACAGGAATTAGCGTAATGAGCCACATTCGTTTGGCCTGAGCGCCGTGCCAGTTTTTGAACTTCGTGACTGATAATTATTTATTATGTTCCGTCAGAGAAACTTCGCTAAAATATGACGTATAAAATATGACATATAAAATATGACGTATAAAATATGACATATAAAATATGACGTATAAAATATGACATATAAAATATGACGTATAAAATATGACAATAAATTGCATTATGTCAAAATTTAATACAAAATTACAAACTTTGTCAGAATAAAATTATAATGCATTCAAGATGTACGTGAAATCGGAAGAGCAGCTCACTCATGTTGAGAAGTTTTTCACGGGTCTCAAGAAGCATGGGACACGTTTTCCCACGCACGCAATCATTTTTGTATCACTCCCATATTTTAACAAAATTCACTTGAAGTTTCCTCTAGAGCCGCTACAGAGTTGGGAGGAGGTCTTCGTTTTCACATTTCATAAAAAGTACTTCGAAACATGTTGAATGGGGGCTTATGTCACGGGTTATGGGGGCATCCCACTTTGTTTCTTCTGAGGAGAGGTTTGGGAGATGTAACACGCTGCACCATTCTCTCGCAACATACTCACTTTTAAAGGTAAAATAAAAAGTGTTTCTCAGTGAATACCAAACTAGTCTTTGCAGCATCCCAAATTACATCGGTAACGATACTATGCCCATGTTAAGGTTAGCTCTAAAATGGCGGCTGTGAGAAGGATTTTCGTCGAGTCATACGTCCATTGTAGCCCAGAAAATTATGCAAATAATGTAGTTTTTTGCCTTAACGCGGTGACAACGTTTAGAAAGTTTATAAACTTCGTGAGCCAATTAACTCTTTCCGTCCCAGGGACCTCATATGGACCCATTATAGAGTATATTTTCTTCTAATTCGTAAATAAATTGGGTCGGAAATGGTTAAACCTTACCGGGTAAACAATGGTTTTATTTTTTCAGTCTGTAATCACTGACTGTCGTCTTGGTCTAGGAGTAACTTCTTATTTATTCGTTGGAAGAAAGTTTCGATCATTTTTTGAACACTCACTTAAACGAGGAAAAGATGAGCTAAATGCTTTTCTCATTTCGGCCATAGCCTGATTGTTCAATCACGCAACCACAGTAAATGGTAATACACCTTGAACATCAACTGTACGAAGCATCTTTCAGCATTTTCAGCATTTCAACGCACGAAACGCTTTGTTATAACGTCAACACAAGTTTTTCAAGT